>WEIU01014651.1:483447-502865 GCA_013389925.1 Aegithalos caudatus
AAAGTTAAAATGATTACTCCAGAAGCAATAAACACAACTTTCTTGATTAGTGCAAGGCTGTGAATGCAACTCTCATGATACTTCTTGCATTCAGTTGTTTCTATTCTGTGATTAATTGTTTACATGGTGTTCAGTGTTAAGCACTAGATAACACATTATTCTTATGCTATGACAATATTCCCTGTTGACATCTTTTAGCTGTCCAGGCCTCCTGTGGCAGACTTGGCAAACATTTCTTGAATATCTAATGTTTGCTCACTCATTCTGAGTGCACATTCCAAGTACAATGTTAAAAATTTAGCTGAGTGAGATCTGTAGATCCCATTTCTGCAGCATACTTGCTAAATCTTCTTGCAGAACCCTACATTATTAATTTCAGATTAATTTTATCCTCTTACTGTACACATTTAATGGAAATTCCTGTACAAACACCTGAATCAAACTGCTGCATTTACAGTACTTTTCAGACACAATTATCTAAATTGACAACAATCAAAAGAAAGCTATTGAAATTTATGCATTTGTCAGTGAAGCACTAAAAATCCTTAAAAAATAATAAAAAAAGAGTCAAATGTACATATTGTATTTCTGTAATACAGCTCCCATTGCAGTGAATGCAGCCGGTTAGATTTGCTGCTTACCTAAAGAAGGATTGACTTGTCTGTCTGAAACAGACAAACCACCTACTTTTCCATTCCATACATTCCATTGCACATTTCCACCGTGCGCAAGTACAATAGAACTAAGACCACATTCAAAGCAAAAGCTGTTTTGACCTTTGTAGTGCCTCTGGGTTCTTTGCCCCTCTCTACTCAGAAGGCTTTACATCAGAGAAACACAGGCTCTCTGGGCAGCTCCTTACACATTCTGTGGACATGTCACTGGCTCACAGACTTTCTTTAGATAAATGGTGATTATCCTTTTCTTCAAAGAAGAATAAAGCAGCCCAAGAGACTGTCATCTTGTCATTTGCCTGGCAGTAACACAGTGAATGTGCAGGGCACAACCATTAAAGATTGGGGTCCATGTGAGTACCTGGTATAAACAGAAATGAGATATACTTTGATAAATTACAGCCAAGGACTGGGCTTCCAGTCCTTTTTTCATAAGAGCTGACAATTTTTTCAGGTTATCTTTTTGACAGGAAAAGAATATCTGCCATCTGCTAACATGATACTTACATCAGTCTGGTGGTCAGATGTTATGGCAAAGATGGGGAAGAGGCAAATTGCTGTGCCTGAGGGCACTTTCTAATGCTGTATGCTAAAATGCAGCACACAAAGGACAAAGTAACCAAGACAGAAGCTATCCAAGACTAACTCTCTCTCCGCACAAAGAAGTGGGCCCAAATCCTCACTGTGATAGCAGGATACTGCAGAAGGAGAGATACCACTAATGGGTGACAGGAAAACAGTCATAAGACTGGCAGTGTTCCATAGAATCACAACCCTTTTTGACTTAAGAGATATGTAAACATGACAGTCACGCTGGGGTTTACTGGTGCCTGTGAAATAAAGAGCAAAAGGAGATGGGCATCACCATCCCCTCAAAGTACAAAGCAGGCCCAAGTTCCTACAAAGGAAAGACTGTACATTTGAAAAAAGAACAGGGATTCTTCAGAGATAGAACAAAATATTGGATCAGCAGAGAAGACACAGACGTCATGTACGTGTTCCCCAAGAACATCCAGTTTCCTCAGAGATATCAGCAACGAGATAATACACCAAGAACAGCTGCCCTATGGCAGGTTAATATTAATTAGAGAATTCTCAAGTTAAATATTTAAAGGGAAAAACCTGAGGAAAATACATACTTAATTGTCCAGCAGTGGATGATAAGGTAGCCAACTGTCATGGATTGCAATCCAAGATGTAACCAAAAGCATGTATTCTANCAATAAAATTACATCATCACACCTTGAGATGCTCCACGTAGTGGGAGGAGCCAAGCATTTCTACCCAGACAAAACCTGCAATTCAAAACACCAATGCAGCCTGTTTTTCCACTAGATTTCTCAGAAGAAGTCTGGACCCATCTTGTCACCACTGGACCCTTCTACAGGATCATCTCCAACAGAACCACATCTGATACTCCAGGAGGACTTACTTTGGACTGCTTCCAACACCCTGACCAGCAGGGTGTCAGGTCATATTCCTGACTCTGTCAGGGTTTCTAGGATTTCTGTTTGTTTCTTTGCTTGCTTGCTTGGGGTTTTTTGTATTACATTTGTATTTATAATATTACTAGTAAAGAACTGTTATTCCTATTCCCATATCTTTGCCTGAAAACGCCTAATTGCAAAACTATAATAATTTGGAGGGGGGGAGTTTACATTCTCCATTCCAAGGGTAGCTCCAGCTCTTCCTGGCAGACACCTGTCTTTCTAAACCAATGCACAAACATTTTAATTTTATAGAGGGGAAAGTCTGCACTCCTTTCAGTTCTAGGAGCTATAAAGTGCAGCAGGAGTCCATCAGCACAGCAAAAATTCATGTATTGCATGAACAAATTTGGCTGAAAGGATTTTCTTCTATATGCATAATATTCAGTTGGAGAATAAATTGGCACCTGTCATTTTTCAGAGGCAGCTAAAAGGCTACTCAGGTAATGCTGGATTCCAAAAAAGGACACAGAAGCAATTTGTGAATGATGACAGTAAAAGGGAAATAATAAATATCTGATATAGTCTTATCTTTTCTCTGTCCTCCAAATAATTGTTCACTGCACCCAGTTCGCTTTGGTATGCCCTGAAACATCTGCAAGGGAACCTGTTTTGAACAAGGAAGCAATTCTATGAAAGTAAAATATTTCAGTTACAATTGCCATAAAGAATGTGGATGACAGGCAAAGACCAAGATAAAAAAGAAATAATGATGTCATTGTATGCAAGTAACTTTATTAGGTAAAGAGAAATAAAAACAGTGATAGTGCAATTTTGCTTTTGTAAGGCACTGAAAAATTCCACTGGTTACAAAACATACAAGACAATCTCACAGATTCTGCCATTTATGAATGAGGAAACTGTCTTGAGTATTTCCTTTTGATATTGTAATACTGCTAATAAATAATATAATAACAGACCAAATTTCATAACACTAAATAAAATTACAAAGATTCAACATTCAGAAAGATTTATAGAAAACAATAGATTTAGTTCTCAGTCCATTTTCTGTTCAGGAACAGTTATTCCCCAGCTTGTATGAAGTTTGCATTCCCGAAGTAAAGAGACAGTAGAGAAAACCTGCTGGTCTTGTTCATACAAATCAACAAGCTCTGAGCTCTATCCTGCTGTTCCCAAGTAGATAAATTAAATAACAACCACAGGATATACAGATTCTCTTCACAAGTCTGATGCCCACACAATTTTTGAATTTCTGCTAAACTCATGTAACGTGAAAATTACAAAAGAACAGCTTGAAGAACACAAGTATAAAGTAGGTGCTAAGTATTTCTATTTATGGAATATTTCATGTTGTTTTCTGCCTTAAACCAGATTAGCATTCAAGGCAAGGAAAGTGAGATGGACTTGGAAATCTCACCTGCTTTTTCTCCAGCCTTCTAAATGGCTGGAAGACTCTGCTGGGGAGCCTGAGACCACCACCATATGGACAATAATGACAGTCTGTTCAGTGTCATCCTCCTACAGTATTCTGAAACATGCAGGTTTTTAGAACAAATTATTTATCCGCTCATGATCAGTTAGATAATATACATGCCTCATAAGTGACAGAAAAATCAATATCCTTTATATATTATTTTTCTTCTCTTTTGAATATTGCAAGGTTCTTCTCAATAAGTATAACTCTGTGGTTATTTTTTTTCTAGCAGTGAAATATGAAAGGGTTTATTTTCCTCCATACAGATGCAGATTTCAAGGGCTGTGAATTTCATGCTTTTCTTTGCCAGAAAATTGTTGTGATCTGAATACATTTTAAGAAATATCACCATGGTAGCAAGTGATTAAGAAAGAAAACGTCATGTATTGGCAGCAAACAAATGAAAAACAAATAATATAGATGGATATAAAAGCAGCTTAAAGAAGAATTCTAGTCGTGTTCTAAATTAAATAATTTTTAAAAGAAAATGCCTAGGGGGAGAAATAGTGAAATGTAATCTGTTCTGGCCTCTTGCCCCCACCCATAAGTCAATTTACTGCCTTGAAGTTACTCCTGACTTACTGAGGTGCAAACAAGAGTAGCATGAACTCCTGAGCATGTGCCTGAGGCAGAACTCAGTGGCTGAGAGAGTATGGACAGGAGTTGTTGCAGTCCTCTATGTACCTTCTGCATCCCAGCACTGCCTAAAGCATTCGTGAACCCATCATAACTTATGGTTGCATATAACTTGTGGTTGCATGTAGTAATGAACTTCCCATACTTGGGAAGGTGTTTTTATATAAGGAGAAGGTTTCAGTTTACTGATTTACTTATTAGGAGATTCGCCTGGAAGGTTCTGTACATGTCCCTCTGTGGTTGGCTGAGTGCCAAGAGTGAAACACCTGTTCGACCTTTCCTCTGTTCGTCAAGCCCTATAAGCTTTCCTATTGGGAATTTTCAAATAGGACCATCCTTGGACATTGAGTAGAAAAAGGGACTGAACAATAGGACCGGGGGCATTTTCTAAGTGTCGTACGAGGTGTGGGACTTCCCCACAGAGTGCACAGTTTATATCTTTTGTTTCTGTATTATTTTCATTCATTTATTAAACCTTTTTGACTTACAAGACACTCTAGATCACGCTGTGTCTCACTATTTTTTATAGCCACAAATCCAAACAGGCTGGACCCTGTGGATCGTGTGGTAAAACCACAATATGTGGAGCCTAATAGTTGCATTGCATTGCCAGAGATTTAGAAAAGAACCAGAGTGTATTTTGGCTGAAGTGTCCTTCTGTGCAAAGGTGAGAAGATCACAGTGGCATAAGAGAGTCCTCACAGTACTTCTAAGAAGGAAAAAAAAAACAAAACGAAAGGAAAGAGAGAGAAGTTGTGTCAGGAGAAGCTTGGGGGTTGAGTTGGAACTAGAAAGTGACTTGTAAGGTCCTGATGATGAAATCTGGCTTGTAGTCTTGCTTTAGGCCACTTGCTATGCCAGACAAGCTCGCATCACCAGCAGAACCTGAGTTGCAACAAACCTCTTCCCAGAGTCTATGCCACTGCTCCAGGTCCTACTGGGTCTTTAGAGACACTGGGAGCTGCAAGAACCAATTTAAGATCCTGGGCTGCACTATTTGGAGTGCACAGTGTGGATACATGAGTACAAGATGGATGGACCTCGCTTTGAAGTTGGCCCTGCTTTGATCTTTGATAGTTGGACCAAATGATGTCATTCCAACACAATTTATTCTATGACTTTATCAGCTATATTTTCCTGGGTGGCTTTATTGTCTCCTCACACTTGCTCTATATGCTTGAATGCTGCTAATGAAAGGAATAAAGTGCTGATTCCTGGTCCTTACACCAAAGTGTTAACCCAGTTGAATGTTGCTTTCTTTGTTGAAACCATTTAGCTTGTATCCAGTTGAATGTTGTTGTAAAGTGCCTTTGTTAAAAGCCACTTACCTTGTGCCTGTCTGTGCCCCTTCCCTTCAGTTACTGCCTCTGCTGCTTCCCAAAATGGTGCGCATGCAAATGAGGAGATCACCAAATAATCATGGGAGCTCACTCAGAAATAAAACCCCTAGGAGCAATGAGCCAGTACAACAACTAAGGCTGAGAGTGGTGCTTCTAGATGAAGAAAACAGTGAACCACCAACTAGAGCTTTCTGCCTCCTTGCCATAAGCTAAATAACCCTTGACCAGACTGATCCCCCCCCAGACATCGAGCCAAGAGTGTCTTCCCAGGGACTCTCATGAGGACAGGGGGCCCCAGCTCTGCGGTAGAACTGAACACCTCTTCCTCTATGTCATCCATTGGGAGTAGCAATGGTGTGTGCAATTCTTTGGGCCCCCCACCTAGAGCTGACCTCAATAAAGGCCTTTTCAAAGGAGCTGGTCTCCTGGTCCATTCATTTCATTAACATCTTTTCTCACTTCATCATTACAATCCCATTCTTCATTTTCCTATAAAAACAGCAATACCTCTAGCCACCACATCTCACTGGTTCCTCTTCCAGCTTTTCTCATTGACCTCACAGCCACTGCCATACCCTGTCTGGTAGAGCAATCTCTGGCAGGACACACACTATGTCAAACAGGAAAGGTTTTGGACCAAAAAGCTGAGATCATGTTGATATTTTCTGAGTCATAAACACTTCTTTTCCCCCATTTGTCTCCCTGATAAAATAGCCAATCTGAATCACATTTCTTCTAAACCCTTTTTGCAAGGAACAGTTTAAATGGGACAAAGCACTTAATTTAGCACTTAGAAGGGAGTTTTTGTAAAAGTTTATGATAATATTTAAGACTGGAACTCTTTTCCAAGACAGGTTTTTGCACAGATGCACCAGTTTCTACAATTTGTTGTGTCACCTGTACAAAGTAGTGACTGATCAAGAGAGTAGTGATCTAAGAGGCAGGAGATCCAATTTGGAGTTTGCTCTGTCAGACCATACTGCAAAGGTCAGCCTCAAAAGCTGAGGTGCGAGTCCAGCTGCCAGATAGCAAAATTAATCCTGGAGTCCATTTTTGAACAAAACTAGACATTTTCCTTTTCAAAGCTGTGGGTTTTGTATGTGCACACACATTTGGGACTGTATGTGTACACTCAAATTCATAATTGTGAAGGACACAAGACAGATCTGTTATACAAACAGCAACTTCACTCTGTTTCAAAATTATACCTTTCAGCCACACCACCTCTCAGTATGTATCCCAACTGGAATGGAGCTTGGTCTAGCTTATAATCAGTGCAGCACAATCAAATTTAGCCTGATTGCAAAAATGATAGCGGGGAACTTATAAAGGTGATTTCCCTGGAATCTGCATCTGTAACGAAAAAGCTTGAGCTACACCTTGTTGTGTTACCATCTTCCAAACAATTATTCTAGAAAATGCTATCAAAATATCAGTCAATTCAGAAGCCTACTCAGAGGCTGAGAATAAAGCAAGATGAAAGTAAGCTGAAGGCACAAAGTAAAGGACTTGTTGAACAGCTGGAAATTCGTTTACTAAAGCATATGCTTGAGTGTGACTAGCAAAAGCTCTTGTGGAATGACCACTGTTGGTCTCCTGTGGAAGAGCTGTAGCAGTTTGAAGCTCCTTAGCAGGTTCAGGAAGACACCAAATGGGTATTTCTGGCTGAAAGGCTCAGACCTTTGAAGAGAAAAACCTCCTGAGAAGCTTTCCCAGGATTGCATTTCCACATCTCACTCACAACCCTCTGCACTGACAGAAATCCCTCCAGGTATATATGAAATATTCAGTCACACACTGCAAAACACATCCCTCTCAGAAAGAACATTTCCATCTTCCTTTTACTACAAATGACCCCAAAAATAATCTAGAGGGGAAAACATCCTTTTCAGTTGATCAGCAGATTTTATTGTGGCATTCAACTATTTGTACCCTATTGATTGAATACTTCCCTGAAGAGAGGTTTGCTTAAGCACTGACTTTCCTAATTCAAGAAACATGGAGTAGGTCTAGGTGGTAAACATATTGCACCAAAAAAGCCACAAGATCCTTGTGTAGATAATGAATGGGCCAGGAGACCTTCTGCTCCCTTATTATGTCTTCATTAAAAATCAGCTCTTTATTAAAAGAGGGGCCTAGAGGTGGGGGCTCAGGGTGCGTACCATCGCCGCTGCTCCCAGTGGTCGACGTCCAGGAGGAGGATCATTGCCGGCAGGGCTGGAGTCTCTATCTTCACACGGATCGTCCAGAGACCTACTTTTGGCTCAGTTGTCTAGGGGGGGTCTTCTTGTTTGGGTGCCACTTAGGTCTTGGTGACTCGCTCGTTGGTCTGAAGTTGGTCCATCTGGCCTCCTGGGGGTCCTGTTGTTTCCATGGTGTGGTTTTTAGGTGTCCATTTAGGGTGGCTCATTGTCTATGGTGGTCTTATTCCTGAGCAGCAATATGATTTTAATATGCATACATGCGCAAGTCCTTATGGGAAATGAGGAAGTCCATCCTGGGGAGCAGCAGCTGAATTATCCAACAAGATAAGAAGGGATAGGGGTACAAATGACTAAAGGAAGGGGGTACAACAGATAAAACAGGTAAGGATTTTTAACAGTGAACTCTTGAGTTTGGAAAAGATAGATATAAAAAGGTAAGTACATCAACTAGGAACTTGAACTGGAGTTGGAACAAGAACAGGTAAGTATACAACCAAAGGGGCAAGCAAACATGTGACATAAGCATCAATTTTATTCATAACACTTGAATCACTTCTTCTCTCTTTTACTGGTAGGACCTGGATTTTCCATTTTACAGGAATAGTTCTCATTATGATTTTTTTTTTAATACTAATTATTTAAACATAAATTTCATGAAGAACAGAATTACATTAACAATCTTCATTGCTGCACAGGAAGACAAGGGAATTGTAACAGCCCAGGCAAGGAAGGAACCAGAAAGCAAATCTGCCAGATTGGAATTTGCCTACTTACCTCTGCAGAAAGCTTGAAACACCTCCCAGGACACTGAAAAGCTTACAGCTGCTTGTGGAAGTCCCAAGCAGGCTGCTTACCTTCCAGGCCAAGAACCTGCTTAGCTAAACCTCCTTCTCACTTGTGCTCAGTCAAAAGTGTCAACAGCATTCACACAATTCAGTTTAGTCAGATCACCATTTTTTTAAATCTGCATTGAAAATTACTAACCAGGGCTTCTTGGAACCTGCTTGGAATTGTTATTCTGCAGGTCATGGAGTAGCAATGTCACAGTTAGATCATTTGTAAAAATCTTTTGCAAAGAAGGAGCACTCCCTTGTCTTACTAACGTATAATTCTTAAGAATCCAGTTGCATTATCTCAGGCCAGATACATATAAGGAGAGGTGTGAAGTGCCCTAAACTTGACTTTTTAAATTACTTTTTACTCCATTTTCTTTCCAATATTCTAGCAGTGAGCTTATTATTTAAATGGAGTAGCTTATTACACTGCCTAGGCAGAAATAGCATTAAGATGATATAAAAGTGAAATATAAGAAGATAATCCACACTAAGAAAGCAGCTGTGAGTCATTTAAAGTATGTGATGTTTTACTTTTTTAATTAATTCAAAAATATTACTTTTACAGCACTAAGTTTTCACTGCAAGTCAAAATGATGGTACACCAGAACAGGAATGTTTTTACTAATCAGAGCTAAGGCTAAAATCTACCATCCTCACAGGCAAAACAGTTTGTACACCCAAAAGCCATGTGGAAACAAGCATAGCAATTTGGGCTGAAACTGGTTTTTAAATTACACATAGGAAATAACATGTGAAAAATACTTAAATAACCAGGAAGGCCACAGGATTAAAAGAAATTATTTCAAGAATATTTTAATAGGACTATTTCACTCACCCACAAAACATACTTCTATTTCTGCCTCAAATAATAGTGATAATTTGATGGCATTTTGGAAACAAAAAGTTACAGTACAGTTTTTGCTTTCCCAGTAACAAATACTAATGCTGGTACCTGCCCTGCTTTAAGGCAAATTTGGGAGGAAACCTCTGAACAGGGCTCCTCTGGAAAGCAAGCTCAAATGGCCCCTTCCCCCAGCCAGTCCAGGAAAAGATCTTCCTCATAGAAAAGTGGAAAAAACTATTTATTTAACAAACAAAATACCCACAAGCAGAGAATGATACCCACAAGAGAATGAATATGAATGAAATGAATGAATATGAAACAACAAAACCTCTTGCTGCTCCGAAGAGAGATGGCAAACTGAAAAAGTCCTTGTCGTGGGTGTAGCTCAGCTCCCTCAGGCTCTTATCAATCCCAGTCCTCCCAGAGGTCCAGGCCCCGGTGGGCCGCAGGTGCGAACCCTCGGTGCTCCTCTGGGTTTTTCAGTCCAGAGCAGATTTAAACAGTCTCAAGAAAACAAAACAAAAAAAAACCCAAAAACAGTCCACGGAACTTCTCTGCCTCAGCTAGCTAAAACTAACTAAAAGCACAAGAGATCTCTGTCCCACTGCAGTCCATGCCTCAGAGAAGAGAATGTGTAGGAGAAGAGAATCTGTAGGAGTAAAGCAGTTTTCTCAAAACAAACTCCACACTTCTTCTTTCCCTGTTTCATTCTCAGAATCAGTCTTGAAGGTACAGAACTCAATATACAGCACAAACAGAACAGACGATTGGGGATACAAGCATCATAAAGTCACCCTAGGACAGTACCAGAAAGTCATGGGCTTAGAAAGGACTGTTGCTTAGGTGATGCCATTTTTAAAACACTTCATTCACTTTTACGTTGCAGTGCTGCAATTGAAACTTTTATTCCTGGTTTCATTCTCCACAGACATGAACATATACCTTCCTGGAAAAGGAATGGAGACGTGCCACAATGTGTATTTCAAAATGATAAATCAAGAAAGAGCTAGGCTATTCCTCTAACGATTTGGCCTGAAAAAAGTCAGGTGTGAACTAAGACCTGTTTATCTCCAGCTGGGTGAAGCCCAGGAGACAAGTAGCCAAGATCCAACTATGGAAGTTGCTTTTCTTCAGCGGAGTCACAGGCCTCCAAGTTGTTCTAATGCTGACTTTTAAAAAAATGCATTAAAACCCAGGATGTTTCACAATAGCTGAAAAATGCCATTCTTCTTTTCTGCTTGGTCATCACCTGTTTGAATGCCTGATGTAGAGCCATGGGCACTTACCTGCATCCATCCCTACTGGAAATGGTGGCCCAGGTGGATCAACAGAAACACCTGTTCTTAGCCACTTGTCAGAAGGGTAAAAGAGCAACAGTGCGTGAGAACTCTCTCTGTAAAAAAAAAAAATTTAAAAATAGCTTATTCTATGTAATACAATCATCTAAGTACTGTTTAAACCACTGAGCAGGAGAGGAAAAGATAATTTCTGCATTAAGTTTTGTTATTACAAATTTTGTCTTTCTATTGATAAACAATCTTTTGGCATATTTATTATTCACAAATTCTTTACTCTCAACACACAATGGAACATTTATCTCCATTTCTAATAGGCAAATCAGCTACACATTATTATCTCTAGATTGCAGTTCTGAACTGCTCTGTTTTAGTTGCAACACTTGGATGGAAGGGATGGTGGCAAAGAAATGAGGTAGTGCTATTTCTATGTGAATGATACTACTTCATTAGCCAACAGGCAGCATTCATTGTCCATTCATTTGGCAGCGGAGACTTCCAGTCCTAATTCAGCACTATGGTCTGACAAGTGTATGATTGATAGTACCTCACAAAGAGCTGTTTTGAACTTTTTTGCAGGCAAGGAATTGTGCAACAAGTTGTCTGCTGATTCTAGACACTACAAAACTTGAAAGAGGTAAGCAAGCATGGTTGTCAGCACAAAGGCCATTTTACAAGAGTTTCCTGCTTTTCAACCCTCTCCTCAAGCATTTTATCCCTATGAGTTTATTCTTCAAGCTTTGACATTCTGGCCTCAGTATAGCAAAGGACTTGTAATTGAGTACACATTAAACATATGCTCATCCATAGTTTTAGCTTCTTCATGATCATTTTCATTTTCATAGTTATTTCCTCAATATATGATTATTATTCCAATAGAAATAAAAGCTGAAGTTTTGTTTTGGTTTTTTTTTTTTGTTTTTTAGTTTTTTTGGGGGGTTTTTTGTGTGTTTTTTTGTTGGTGGTGGTGGTGGTGGTGGGTTTTTTTTTTTGTTTGTTTGTTTGTTTTTTTGTTTGGGCAGCTAAGGACTTTGTGTGGGTGTCCTGGTTTAGAGCAAATTTGGGAGGAAACCTCTTAAAGGAGGGTCCTCTGGAAAAGCAAACCCAAACAGCCTCACCCCAAATCAGTCCAGGAAAAAAAATCTCCTTAGAGAAAAGTGGAAAAAACTATTTATTCAACAAAGAAAGTGCCTACAAGCATAAAGAAGGAATAATATGAAAAAATAAAACCTCCTGTCCTTCCAAAGTGAGATGGCAAACTCAGAACACCCTTGCCATGGGTTGGTTGCAAGCTCAGCTCGGCTAGTCTCTTATCAATCCCTCCAGTGCTGGAAAATGCCTTCCTGGGCCCTTCTGGGCTGCAGGTGTGAGATCCAGGTGTCTCTGGGTCTTTCAGTCCAGGACAGGTTTAAACAGTCCCAAGAAAAAGAGGAAACAAAAAATAAACAGTCCAGGGAACTTCTCTGCCACAGCTAGCTAAAAACTAATAACCAAAGGATATATTTGTTCCACTGTCTGTCCATGATGTAGACAACACAGTCCAGGAGTGGAATGTGGAGGAGTGAGTGCAGTTTCTGTAAAGAGACTCTGACATTCTTCTTTCCCCCGCTTTGCTCTCAAAACAGTCTTAAAGGTACAGGACAAAATATCCACCATAAACAAAACAGAAGATTGGGGATACAAGTATCACAAAGACACCCCAGGACAGTGGGTCTAGTTTGGAGAAGAGGACAGCTGAGGGGCAACCTCATTGCTCTCTGCAGCTTCCTGAAGAGAACATGTGAAGAGGAGGGTGCTGAGCCCTTTGGCATATATGGGATACATGGGAATGGATGGAAGCTGTGCCAGAGAGATTCAGAATGGACACATTCACAATGGAAGCATTTTCTTACAGAGAGGGTGGTCAGACACTGGAACAGGCTTCTTTGAGAGGCTGTCATTGCCTCAAGCCCAGCAGTGTTAGAGAATCATTTGGATAGAGCCCTTATAAAGGTGCTTTAACATTGGGTCAGCCCTGAAGTGCTCCAGCAGCTGAAGTGGTGGATCACTGTAGCTCCCTTCCAACTGCAAAGGTCTATTCTGTTCTCATTTATCTGTAGTTCGGGGTTGACAATAATTAGGAGGTCTGCTTTGAATGCCTGAGGGATATAATTTAGCCATTCAGGCTGCTTCCATTATGCTTTTTTCACATATCATAAAATAAACTAACCTTATATGGGACTATAAAAAGTCATATACACAGCCAAAGATGAATCTTTGAGAGCTTTCTAAAATACAGTACAGAAAATACTCTGAAGTATAAAAATTAAAATAATAACTTTCTGTCATAGAAAAAAAATTGATTGTCAGAAGGCAAGATATTACAAACCCCCCAATTTGTCAGAATTCAAAAGTAAATTTTAATTCCACCTTATACTTTCATACTATCAATGCATATTTGTGCTTATGTTTCCTGATGCATAAATGAGGTAAATATAACAAATAAAAGATAGCAAAACTCTACTAACAGATTTTTCAAAGCCCACTTAGCTCATAAACTTCAGAACTTGTAATAACTGTAGTCCTCAGACAGCATATTCCGAACAAGAATTGTCTTGGGTTATGGAACCAAAAACGTGTATTCTATTTCATCTGTTAAAAGTAGTTGTGGAGATATTTTTTTTTTCTTTATCTCTTGTAACTCCAACAGGGAGGGGGGCAGATGCCTTCTGATAATGGCCCAGCTGTTAAAACCAGGTGGGGCAGTGTTTCTTATCTCTTTCACCATTCATCCTCCCTCCGGGGATATCTGCTGCTAATGGGCCATTAAGGCTCACCAATGACATGACACAATACATCATCCCATTGTGAGATGCTCCACTCAGTGGGGCAGAGGGGGAGCCAACCGTTCCTACCTAGATAAAAGTGAGACTCAGGAACACGAGGTATCCTGCTTTCCACTGGATTCCTGGAGGAAGATGGGACCCATCTCGCATGACTGGACCCTTTTCTAAGGGATCATCTGTACTCCAGCACAACCACTTCAGCTTCTCCAGGAGGACTTTGGACTGCTTCCAACACCCTGACCAACATGGTGTCAGGTTGTATTCCTGACTCTGTCAGGGTATCTAGGATTTGTTTGTTTGCTTGTCTTTTTTGTACTACTACATTTGTATTTATGTTATTCTTAGTAAAGAACTGTTATTCCTATTCCCATATCTTTGCCTGAAAGCGCCTAATTGCAAAATTATAATAATTTGGAGGGAGGGGGTTTTTATTCTCCATTCCAAGGGAGACTCCAGCTTTCCCTGGCAGATACATGTCTTCCTAAAACAAGATAAGAATAAATAAAATAAATGTGCTGAACCTCACAATATTTTATCAGATTTCCTAAAAATAACCGGAAGAGCAACACCCCTTGCAAACAGGGTTTTTTGATCAGTTATCTGTTGATCTAATACTAAAAAAAAAAGCATGGAATGTCCATTTTTCCTCTGACACTTTGAAATTATACTAATGGGATAATCTATCAACAGGAAATTGATTTAAAATAATTATTTTGTCCAAATCTCCTTCAAGTCATGTTCATTGTGAAGATCACTGCCAACATGACCACAGCTGTTTTTCTGAAGCATTATTTACTCTTTGGAAAAAATAAATTATTAAAAGAAAACAAACCTTTCCCTGGAGTTAGGTGGTAGAGTAAGAGAACCATGTTAAAAATCAAACTTTGCATAGGAAAAAAGACCAGCTCCAAAAGGGACCTTGTTTGTGGAGAACAGATTGTTCATCTTTCCCCATAAGACGTGTTCAGTCTGGCAAGAAAATGTTGTGCTCTCTAAGATGTGCTGAAGGAACCACATTCAACAAATATCCAAACACAGACCAAGATGATTACCATTATCCTTAGACTAGGAAATAATACCTCTACTTCTCCTTCTCTAGATTCCCTAGAGCAAATACTGACAAAAGTGAGACTTGCCGTACTAGTCCTCCAAACTGAGCTAGGCAAAAAATACTGAGCAGATTTTAAAGCAAATACTGCAAATGGATTGATTTGTATATGCAAATATGTCTAACTCAACACCTGAACCTGTAACAGGATATATCCAGTTCCAACAGCCAACATCTGTTCCCCTGTTCCAGATCATTCTATATGTAGAATATGCAAGATGGCAAACACAGTAACAGTGAAAGTCAGTGGCTTATGGACTAATTAATGTTGCAGCAACTTCCTTCTGCCCTCACATATGCCATATAACACCTTTGCATAATGAATGGGCAGAAATAACTATGAGTGCACAAATACATGGGGTGTCATAACTACTGTAAAATAGCAAACAGGCAATATTTTCCAGAATTAGGCCATGGTTTTTACTTTTTGACTGAACTGTTTCTTCACCATCTGTTTTTAATGATCCTCACAGGTGACTGTTTAATTCATACGTCCTGCATTTTGTAATAGATACTTTTTCAAGATTTTATCTTAATTATTTTTCAAGTAAGTGATTGTAGCTATCCACACAAAAGGAAGACAATAATCTCCATCAGACATCCTAGCAACAGCTTCTTAACAAAAAGTAAAAATAGGCTATAGGAATGTTTGACATCAATATTAACTTAGGCGCAAAATAAACTTCCAACATGCTTGTAATCAGTGATGCACTGAGACCCAGGTGAACAACTTGCAGGGCTCAGAGAGGTTTTTTTTTGTTTGTTTGTTTGTTTATAATAACCTGCTAAATAAGTCCACAAAGCAATGGGGAGATGCAATCTAATGAACATATGCATTTTGTGACTCCTTTTAAGACCAGTTGGTTTGTGAGCACTCATTGTCAGCAGCAGGCAGTATCCCAGATCAGCATACACATGGGGCACTCACACCTGAGTCATTCCAGACCTGGGAGATTCAGGGAAAAGAAACTTTTGAAATTGGAAGGAAAACTCATCTCTTTGATTACCCCAGCTGGCTAAATATCAAAGTTCCTTGCTATCAGAACATGCTTTGTCTCAGTGAAGAGGAGGTGTACCATCTCTTGTGACACAAAATGTGTCAGCTTCCCTGCACTGGGAGTAGGAGCTGCAGGGTCACTGGCCCTGCCATGGCTGCAGGGAACTCATGCAGTTGGTATAAGGACCATGCTTTCCTACTTTGGAGGAACAAAAGAACATCACACACAGAAAACCAGAAAACTCACAAACCCACATCAAATCTTTTCCTTCTGCTTAAAAGTTCCAGGAAACCTTTGGTAAAGGATTAGGGGAAAGAGTGGCCAGTTTATATGTAGAATTCAAATGAAAGAAGACATCCACATTGAACCTATGGAAAATTTCAGCTGAACCATTCAGCAGCAGCTCCTGAAACTCCCCCTACCCAAACAATGCTGGGTACAGGGAAAGTTCTGAAAAGCACTCAGCTTGCCTCTCACCAGAGAAAAACAAGCAATGATTCTGTGTAGTTTTGAGAGCCCCACAGTACACTAAATACAGAAAATAACAGACTACATCCTGGAAGTTTGTAGATGAAAAGAAATACATTTTTTTGTTACCTTGACAGAACAAAATTTCTATCCCCCATATATTTTGCAGTCTTTTTAAATTCCTGAAGATTGGTATGTGCAAGCCTTTCAAAGGGTCCTTCAGCATAGTTTCATTGCAGATGCCAGGTAATGTTCAGCTTAAACATACACTTCTTCATCTCAGCCATTTTCTTTTTTTTAGTAGTAATACAAAGCTCATGTAGTTTCTATTCTATAGTATTCAGTGCTGCCCTGATGGACACAGTTCCATGAAGGTTGAATGACAGCAGTTTATACTTTTAGTACAGAAGCAGAATAGAGAGAAACACATCATGCATGATCTGAGAATACAAGCAGCTTCTTGCTTATACCAAGATCTGGGGTTAAGTTAATAATATATTAATTGTGGGGTTTTGTTTTTTCTTGAGAATTATTAATAAAAAGCAAACAAAATTGTTCATTTATGCATAGTCCTGTGAAAAGCTTTGAACACTATTAAGTCCTAGCCTGCAAACACTACCTTACATGATTCCTGCTACTGGTTTCCTCTATGTCAAGGACAAATATTGTGATTTGACTTGAGTAGCCATCCTCACCTGGCCTGAACTCTAAATACATGCTTAGATTCACTCTAGCTCTATGATGAAATTAGGCAAATTAAGCTTAATCCTGTATTTAGAATTTTGTTTCCTGAAGCCCTACAAGGTTCAAAACCCCTCAGCAAGACTACCAGAGCAAAACAACAGGGGGCTGACACAAGAGGTACAACTGACACCAAGGAAGCCTTCAAGCATCAGCACTTTATTGCTCTTCAGTACAACCTTTTATACTCTTCATCTTACAAGCGCATTACACTTCTGTGCCCTCTCGACCCTTTTGTGATTGATCAGTACACCTCAACACTTCATGTTTCATTATCTTCAGTACTGTTCACCTGTTCTACACAGTTGTAGCCTATTAGGAATAAGCATCAGCCACAGCCCCATTCCCAATCACCACAAACTGTGCGCCTACAGGGAGCTACTTTCTCTTCCAGCTAAACCCCAGGTGTCATTAAGAGGAATGGAGGAAGTTCAAAATCAACAACCTTTCCAGGCAAGGCAAAGTCTTATAAACCTATATAATTCAAGCCAGTACTCACTTGATCCTAAGTCCACTCAGTGCGTTTTGCTAAAATGGGCATTTTGTGACAGTGAACCTGGCTCCCAGCTTCACCTTCATCCTATTGCCTCTCCCTATGTACAGCAAGGGCTATGCTTGTGTAACCTTCACAGTCAAGCGGTTCCTCAGCACTAAGTGACACCTTGTTACATATATGAGGCCTCACAGATCCTCAGTTGTGAAGGTCAGGAAGTAGACAAATTCAGTATGTAAGAATCCTGCTGTATCAGTACTGAATTTCTCTGATGTATTTCTGTTTGGAATTCAAGTCAAGACAGGAGCACCGATACATGCTTTTCTCACAGTTCTGCTAAATTACTGTCATGCATTACACAACTAAACCTGTTGAACTCTCAGGTGCAGTTGCATTTAAAGACTGCATAAAATTCACCCATTATTAAGAACCTTGCCATGACCTGGTGCCCTCTGCAGAGGTGAGGAATCTGTCTGTCATTCTTCACTGCCTTAAAAAGCCTACCACTATTTATTCTTTACTTTTCTGCAAAAGCCATTTTTTAACCTCTTGCCAAGTACATAGGCAAATACTTTACGCATCCAAGTGACAGTCAAGAACTAGATCCTTCTGCTTATTTCATACATCACTTATTATTTACTTAGCCTGATAGAACAGCCTTTCTAGCACCCCAGTGAAGGTAGCAGAAGAGGGCTCTGATAATGAAGGCCTTAATCCAGTCCTGAAGCAAAGCAGAACATACCAAGGAAGTGGCAGGTAGTAGAGAACTATGGTGCAGAAAACCCTGAGTTAATGTTACATGAGCCTGGCAGTTAATTCAAGCCCCAGTGCAGCAGCATCAGCTCAGCATGAGTGTATGAATGCAACAGGACAACCCCAAATCCTTTCTGGATTTCTCTATTTGCTGTAGGCAAATACAAGAGTCCGGAAGTTCAGGGGGTGACCTTGGCCAGACTGAGCCAGGTGGTGCTGCAGCATCAGTGCAGACTGCTGTGCTTAGACAGGGGACACCTCCCCTAGCTTCCTTTCTGCACAGCACCTCTCCACCAGCAGACACTATTGGACCAGCAGACACTATCACTCATGGCCAGGCAGCTGCTGCAGTTTCAGGTTAGCAAAGCAAAACAAAGCTAGTTTCTGCTATGCCCCACAAATCAAATGAAGATGATCACTACATGAGCATTTGCCTAGAGTTCAAAGCTAGAGTAAGAGATGCCACTGTTATTTGCTAGATGGAAAGCTGTGACTCTCTATTATCTTTATTAATACGCCTGACATGTTTCACTTCTCTGGCCCCTAAGGGACACAGAAATTGCATACAAAAACACAAAAAAAGCCAAGCAAATGTATGTTGTGATGACTTGATGTTGCCTTTTGCCTAAAGTAATCTGACATAATTAGCCATCTCACAAGTAAAACCTTTATGTTTTATTCTTTTACCAATTAAAAAAAAAAAAAAACCTGTAAATTAGCATGGGTAGCTTGTCATTTTAATACACTTTGATGTTTGCAAGCTTTGAAATATCATGCTCAAATTTGTATGTAAATTTGTGTTTCCAATTACATACTCATTAGTTCTTCTGGAACTTCTTCCTAATATTCACAAAGTGTTTATAGCTTCCTCCTTTATTTTCCTGAATTACTTTAGAATGAAACCTGACATATAAAAGACAAATTAAGAAATCCATTAGTACTTAGGAACTTTCTTAAAAATCACATTTAAATTCTAAGGATGTCATCATTTGTCTCTTCAAAAAAGTTCCAAGTGTCCATGCAGACCCTATCTGATAGCATATTAAAAATCACAGGCAGATAGTTTTGTGCCTGTAGCACTGCCAGCCCCCGGAAATACTCATCTCCCTTACCTACTGTGACGGTTTAGTGCTTACTATTGTTCCATATATGACATGGGGAACTTAAAAAGTGAAGCAGGCCCACCTTAAAATTACAAAAGATTGCTTATTCACACATCTTTTAAAAAGTAAGGAATAAGAGAAAAAGAATGAAGCAAATTAAAAAAAAAAAAAAAAAAAA
>WEIU01014651.1:512881-527037 GCA_013389925.1 Aegithalos caudatus
ACGCTTGATAAGTAGAGTTTTTATTCAGGAACATGTCTCTGTCTCATGTGAAAAGGCAGAGACAAAAGAGAAGTTAATTTGTTGATAGTTCAGATTAATTAACCTGAAATACTTGATCATTGGGATATAACTTACTTCTCTATTAAGTGCTGCTTCTAGTACAGAACAGGAGTTACAGAGCAATTTTTCAACAGTAACATATTAAATACCATAATTGGCTTATCATGTTTTCAGTTTTACAATTTATAAATAAAATGGCATGCATGACAGATTAATTTGCAAATCTGCCTCCAAAGAAAAGCTCTTTTGAAATTTGAGAATGCCTCTTCTCCCTGTCAAAAGAGAACTGTAGAGTTCTGTAGTTAAAGCAACATTACTTAGTGTTCGAGATCTTTCAGTCAGCTACAAAGAAATAAAAATCAAGATCAAAAAATTTGAAATGTGTCTGGGTGGAGAATGGGAAACAAACTGCTACCAATTCATGTGAAATGACACATCACAATGAATCAATTCCAGACTTTGTAGGGGGAGAAGGAAGTTTGCATTTACTATCTTCCTCCTACACCTTTGGCCCTGTATCAATTCAGGCAATTAGTAACAACTTCCATTCACTAAGAAGTATACCACAGATGTCAACTCCTTCCTGTAGTTCTTCATCCATTCAATTCAACTCTTATTGAATGAGATCTAGCAGTTTTGAAATCAAATACAGCCTGAAAAAGGAACCTTTTTCAATTTTATGCAAGGTATTTAGCATCTCTACCTCTAATGATTTCCCTGAAAACTTAAGAATCTGCAGAAAACTTCCAATTTACTACAGTCCTCTCATTAAGATTGTATATAAATTGATACAAAACTATGTAATCTTTCCTATATGGCCCAAAGCACGTGAAAATGTGTTTCTTTTCCACAATAAGAAAACATTATATCTTTGGTATGTTGTAGAGAAATAACCAAAGGGAGGTGGATTTGGTAGCTAAAAGCCGAGGGCGAAGTCAGATCCATTAATAGCTTCAGTTCATTTGTTCGGAACTTATGAATGTAATTGGCTTGAACGTAATTCAAATATATCTGATCTTTTTCTTACCCATTAAAAAAAAAAAAAGACAAAACAGATGAGCTTAATTGGTGACTTACACATGATTTCACAGCTTATCACATTTAAGGGATAAGAGGATTTCTAAAAGCTTAAAACTTCAACTCAGCTAATTAGTTTTCCAAATACATAGGTTATTTTTAAGAAGCTGCTGCTAAGATAAATAGCTTTAGAACAAGCTTTCAGAAGTACCAAAGTGAGTATCTAAACATGACACCACTGGCAGTGGATACTTTTCTGGTTTTATTTTGGAATATCCTGAATTTTATTTGATGTGTTTTGTAGTCCTGCTATTGCTCAGTGTTTTGGCATGGTTGAGCACTGGACACATAGCAATGATGTATGTTCTAGCTGGTTCTTTCTTGAGATAGAAATCTGTTTCCCTCCAATGACAGATCTTTAAATCAATACAGGATTTTTCCTTTAAGATGGAAGAGAAAGCACAAGAAAAGCTGCTAGCATCTGTGCTAGGCTATACAGATCTATCAAAAGAAATACCATGTGCCAGCAAAGAAAGAGAAGAAAGTAGCATTAAAAAATAATTTAAAAAAAAACCCAAACCCATAATTCTTTGTATTTTCAACCCATTTCTGCAAGGACCACAGGAAATGGCCATTATACTTCACAAGTAGCATTTTTTAAAATTTTGATTATAATTTTTTTTTTGCTCAGAGGGTTCAAAGGAATTTAGGAAACTGCAACAGCTCACTGAAAATACACAAAAAGGCAAGGAATCCCTTTCAAAATAAAAACTCTATCAAATTACCCGCACCTTTGAAGCTGTTCCTCTGTCCAATGTGTTCAAAGCCCTTGGTAGTGAAGAAAAGGATTTATTGGTAGGAAGGTCTGTGCATCTCCATAATAGAACAGAACAGAATAGAACAGAACATTAGACTAAATGAAAATCAGACATTTGAGAAAAAGAAAGAAGACTCTGGGTCTTCGAGGAAACAAAGTGAACCCTGGTTTAGCCAGAGAGGAGAGTGTTTGTAATCAGTTAGGCCTGACAGACCTGAAAGGGAAATACAAAGACTGAGGCTTGGAGCAAGGTGTGTCCCTGTTTGCTTTTAGCTCTCTTCCCTGCGTTGATCATTGAGATGTAACCTACTCCTCTATTTAGTGCTGCTTCTAGTAAAGAACAGGAGTTACAGAGCAATCTTTCAGCAGTAATATATTAAATACCATAATTGGCTTATCATGTTTGCAGTTTTACAATTTATAAATAAGATAATATTTCTACCTCCATACAAATAATTAACTAACACGGTGTTTTGAGGACAACATTTGATAACAATTCTTTCATCTGCCTGGATGCAGCTTCTAGAGCAAAATCTCTTACAGCAAACTACAACACAAAGGTTCTTCTGGAGAATAACACAATAAACTCCCTATCTGTGAATTGCAAATGATGCTCTGAAGTCTGTGAGAGCAGATGCCATTTTCGCAAGGGTATTCTTGAAAAAGGCTGAGAAGAGCTGCTGTAGCTAAACTTGCTGCCATGTCACTGTTAAAATGCATGGAATTTTTCCTTTCAGTGTTGGGTAAATCTGATCTAGATAGCAAAGTAAGGCTATCCAAAAAATATAAGTATACTTGGTTAGGTTTCACAGTTCACCTTAACAAGCAATAGAAACTGTCATATCTTAAATGGAGAAGTTATTCTATGTATGCCTACCCTCTCAGCATGTAAAGCATGTAAAGGCTGAGCTTTGGACTCTATCATTATCTATCATTAGTACTTTGGCATTTCACAATACATAAAACCAAGGAGGCTGCCAATCTAAACTCAGTTGCTCACTGACCTACTCAACAGAAAGGTCATTCATCCTCCTCAAACCATCTTCATTTATAATTCTGGATCACTGATATTTTTCAGGAGTTAATCATCTAAAAACAGCTGAGTTATCATCCATGATCGCAGCATTTCATAAGTTTTGTGCCTTTGACTCCTAACTTCTGCAAACTTTCCAAAGCATCTGTGTTTTTTCCTACACATTCTTTCACACTTTGGAAGATCGCTTGGATTTGAAAATATCTAATAAAAATGTTTCGGGGAAGCATACAGCTTTATTTTCTGTAATGGACTTTTAAAATAAAAAACATCTTTTCATCTTAAAAAATATCTAACACTGTGTACAGATCCTCCACATTCATTGTTCTACTCTGCTTAAGTCCTTTAGGGTTATATTGTACTAGTGGTCCTCCTTGCAGAGATTTGCAAAAGCACAACATGATCCTACATTTGACCATTTCATTTCACTACCTCACTCTTAAGGACTTCTTTGTCTGCTAATATTTATTCTTTTTATGTAGTTGTAGATTTAACATAGATTTTTTAATTCCTCATTTAAATGTTCTTTACTTATTCACAAAGACTTCTAACAGTTCTCAAACAATATTGCCTATTGAAAGTTTATGTTATAAGAATGATTTTCAACACATTTTATCTAGCACTGTCTTATTATCTGAAAAAGGCATTTCATCTGCTAGAAATGTCTTGATGTCTCTATAAAATAAATCAGTTTGAAATCATATTCTTTACTCCTTTTATAAGCAGCTAGAATTCAACTAGATATAAATGTATGCATTTACTTATCTAAAGTAAATTCTATTTTTCTAAAATTTTCCAACTTATCTTTAAAGTGTTTAGAGGTGCAGATTGGAATATGTATAAGAGCATATATGCTGTCATTCAGTGGAAAATCCAAGTTTTTCTTATACTCACAAGAAAATAATCATGTTCTTTAAGTGAAGGAAAATGATTTAATGATAGTCCCAGCAACCTCTGCATCAAACAGTGCCCAGTCTTGAGCTAAGCTCCCTAAATAATTACATGGAAATGGCCATTATTATTAGCCTTGTTTGATTCATCTTTGCAGATCTGGTTACACTTGTATCATACAAAATCAATATTTACATTTTTATATTTAATGTTCTCTCTGCCTTCAAATGTTTTCTATAGTTTTTTGTCTTCTTGTGAATGGGGTATTTTTATAAGCACTTTAAATATCTTCACGGACTATATATTTATTTATCTGAAGGCGAATTCTTCTAAGACTATTTTGCTTTTCTGAATAGATAATTTTCTCTGTTTTTCTATGAAGTAGAATAGTATTAATCCAGACAAGAGAATAAATTCCTTTACTACCACAGAAGTGTTGCTGTTATATAAGAGGCAATAAAGTTTGGTGTGGTGTCTAAATGCATTTCACATTTCATTTAATAGACATGAGCTATGGGCATACAATTTAAGAAAGTGTTATTATGGTCTGAACTGAATCTGAAAGCCAGCCTCAAAATGTTCAGCAAGCTAAACCCAAGACCAACTTCAGGTTTTATTGACTTTCTTTAGTGACACAATCTTCCCTGCATAAAGCATATCATATGAAGATATTTGTTTGTTTACTTACTGTCAATATATACCACAATAATTTCCCAGGTCCAAGCATTTTTAAAAGCCCTTTAAAAATCCTTCAGTGTACATTCTAATAGGCCTAATAGAACCAAAATGGTCAAATCATACAGCAGAAGGCTCAGCACGGACCTTTTTGCAGGATCTAGGTTACACAAAATAACACACACCCTCACAAAAGGCTCATGTGCCCTCAAACAATCTGGCTCTCTCACAGAAACACTTGGAAAAGCTGTAAGTAGGACAAAAATAGATAGACTTTGGTGTTATAACTATCACTTCCTTCTAAAGTTCTCTGAAATTATCTTCCCCCACACACCAATCCTAAAAAGTGTGATTAATGTATTCCATCAATTATTATCTGACTTAAAAAAACACCCTTTTGCCTCAGCAGCAAGCTAGATTCACCTCAGTACAATCTGAGTTCAGCCCCATAGGTGGTGCTTAGTGTACGTCATGGACAATGGTGGTATTGAATCATCTTTAGCCACATTACTATAGTAAAAAGTGAACAGAAGATATTTTGTAATGATTCGTGTTTATTTCCTGTTGTGTTTGTTGCTGTTTGATTTAAACAATTTGGTAATTCATAATTAGTCTTCCAGCCTCAGAGAGATTTTACCTTCCAAAGGGTGAGCAATGAGCAATGTAAATGGCACAAAAATAAATACTATAGCAGACAGACATAAAAGTAGCCCTTGTGATATGACTGCTAGAAGGGGTTATCTTACTTGGTATTTTTCATGAGTTACTTTAGAGTCTGTTCTGAAAATCTGTTTACTGTAGCCAATCTGTCATCAATAGATGTAAGTATCTCCTCTCCTAGAACAAGCCTTCATGTTTATGATGATACGCACAACAGAAAATTCTAATGTAGGTAGATGTTGTAGCTACAAACCATTAATGCTTTACAGATCTGTCAGCACCAAATGTTTAACAGCAATGCCTGTCAGAAACTATAGTTTTATGAAAAAAAGTTTTTGTACAGTGGCATTGCATACAAACGTGAAAATATTTCTCAGAAGCTTCTGTGAATCGTTATGAATTACCAAACATAACAGAGCTCAAATACAAGAAGCAAATTTAAATGCAAAACATTCCTGCAGCATAACTTTACAAGGTAGAAATTTCAGATAATCCAGACATCTTTTAAAGGTTTATGATTCAACCTCCTTCAACAAAAAGCCTGAAAAGAGAGCTGTCCCACTTTGTTAAGTCAGTTAAGAAAACTGGGGTTTCCGTGCAGACAAGTCTTGATTTCAACTATGATGACACATATTACTTGCAATGGCAGCACTGCATTTCTGGTAACAATCCAGGTCTCCTTGGAGTCCTTGTTGATGAATATACTGCCAAGAAAGACCTAGGTATCCCCAACAGAGAAGGCTTGGAAAGAACTCCCTTCCCAAAGAGAGGACATACTGATTTTCAAACAAAGAGGTATCCATACCACATTTCATTTCACTAACTCTTCATCATTCTCAGTGTATACACTTGCTTCTCACATTTTCATTGTCAAAAAGAAAAATGTTTTCTGCAATTATTTTTTAAATACTCAAGTCAGACTAATTTAGAGAGTCCTACACACCAGTATTTTAGGAATAAAATGCTTATGCTAGAAACTGTTAGACTTTCTGATTTTTTAGGGGTTTTTAAAACACAGAGTTTCATCAGGTTTTCCCTCAATACATATAAGAGAAGATTTCTGTCCAATACATATAAGAGAAGATTTCTGTCAGTTAGGTCTGAATAACATCTTCCTATCTGACCATCCTCAGCAATAAGTACTCTACAGCAAATGCTTCTCAGGTCTAGCCCAAGATCTACTATGAGCAAATAACCAGGTGATGCTTGTAGGTAAGCGAGGTCCAGCACACAGCTCTTTGCAAGATGAGACCTTATGTTAACATGACAATTCCTACAAGTATTTGTCTTGACTGGTACATCCAGAGATGATTTATTACTAAAGTTAAAAAACCCAAGGAGTAGTCTCGATAATCTCTACTTTGAGAGAATTCGAGCTCGAATACTGGAAACAGTTCTCCGGTCTGAATATTCCGACCATTTTCTCTTTGCCCTTTTTTTCCCCCCAGCTATTTTTTTTTTGCAGATTTCCAAAAGAGCAGCAAGAAGCTGCATCAATTCAGATGTATTTCCTTACAAAAGTCCGATTTAGCTGTTTGATGAGGCAATGTACTCTGAGTTGAATTTCTTCTGCTGTTTCTCTTATTTAAATGTATCAACAGAACTTTTCTCATCTATATTTATAAAGCAACAGAAAATAATGGTGTAGTTCTCCCTCTGAATAAACTAAATAATAACAAGGATAAAAATATAGATGGCAGATGAATTAGAGACTGTGGGAACCCCTTCATTCTAACTGAATAGTCACCTGATGAGTCACACCATTTCCTTCCAAGGAAAACCCCACAAGGCAGAACAACAGACAAGGACATCATGCAAACAGATACTGCTCTTGGCAGACATTTCTCTCCAATCTGCTTTCTCTGGAAAGAAATGAAACAGCTGTGAATTTTAGATTCTTTAGAAATTTGCAGTTTGAAATTTTTCTCTAACAAATAAGGTAGATCATCTTTGCTCAAACGAATAACAAGTAATTTCTTTTAGGGTTTTTTTTCTGTACCCATTTAAATATTTTGCAGTTCTGGTGTGCCACTCTTGTTCCTTCTTTCTCTGTTCTCCTATTTCTCTCTTAAACCCTTTTGTTTCTCCTTTGGCATAAAAATTATGGAACAATATCAGCAATTCAATCATATTTTCTTAACCAAATATTATGGCTTAATATTAAAATACTCTTTTAAACAATTTGCAGATTTTACAGAACAACAATAGATGATCTCAAGACTTGAAATCACAAAGTTAATACTGAACTCTACTGTACAGTTCTCTTGAAGCTACGGGGTTTGGCAGATTTAACCACGGCCTTCAAGGGAAGCACCATTTGTTTGAACATTTATGAAAGGCTTGGTTCAGACCTATTGGATGCCCTATTTAAAACACTTATCTCCTAGTCTGTGCTCTGCTAGCATCTGAATTAAAACAGAAAATGACAAACAGCTTCCCATGCACAGGAATGTGCTGGAACACCATCACATCTGAATTATTCTCAGTTAAACTAGGTGCATGTCATGAAAACTCTCTATATTTTAGAAAAAGTTTTGGCAGGTGTGTTTGACAGCATCTTGAATAACAGAGCTAAACTACAGGAGGGAAAAATGTGGACATTTATTACATGAGAATATCTTGCTGATTTAAAAATACAGTTTTATCACATCCTACACAGAAGGAGGCCTACCAGTGAATCCTGCTAGCTTCTGCAAACACCTGCTATTATTGAGAATTCTCATTTTACCTGTCATTCTATCCCTCAACTTGTTCTTGAGAAATGCTGTGACAATGCTGCCTGCTGCTGTGAGAACCAGCTATGGTATATAGGACATTAATCCCTTCTGTCTCCCATTTATTATCTCTAGATTTAAATCCTGAGTGAAGTCATTGTTTCAGAAAGGCACTCTTCTTACATGTAACAGCTTCAGAAATTCAGGACAGCTCCAGCATAGCCTGGAGTCCCTGAGGGGCAGCCTGAAGCACCTCACTGTCCCTCTCTACTCCCAGGCTGCCACAGCAGGGCCTGAACAGAAGCCATGATGCTCCCTTCATCATGCTCCCTTTGCTGAGCTGCCATCCCTTAGGGAGACTGCTTTGGCCATTTGGTCTCACCAGGCGCCAAAGGCCCAGCCATAAGGCACTGGCTGAACATTATGTCCTGCTACATGAGACATTTTGTAATGGCTCATACTTCTGCTATGGGGGTGTATCCTTCTTATGTCTTTCAAGTATAGAAAACTCCTTATTTTTGCCTTTAAAAGTAAATTAGTAGTTGTCTTGGTTTGGAAAGATGGGTGTCAGCTAGGGAGGGCAAGACCCTCCCTTGGAATGGAGAATGCAAAACCCCCCTCTCTCCAAATTATTATAATTTTGAAATTAAGGAGCTCTCAAGCAAAGATATGGGGATAGGAATAACAGTTCTTTACTGGTATCTATAACAAGGCAAACAAACAGCAACAACTCTGGCATTAATAATAAACAGAACCAGGAACCCAGCAAAAACTTCCCTGAGTTTTTTTTCACTTTCCTCTTTGCTGCAGTTCTGGGCACAGCCAGCAGGGGCGGTGAAATGATTCTCCTGTGGCTGCAGGGGGCGCTGTAGAGTGGGCTCAGGGAGCACGTGGTAATGATGGCTCAGCCCAGACAGAAGGGATGGAAGGTATGGATCAGAAACTCCAGAGCTGCGGCTGAAGATGGGAAGGGATGGAAGGGATGTATCATGAACTCCAGAGTTCTCAGAGAGGGAGGTCTTGGCGGGCAAGGGGTGTGGGCTACAAAGGAGCAAAAAACTCAGAGCAGTGCTGAAGAAGCAGTGGGGGAAGGACAACAGCAACCCCGCTCCCAGCCGGGCAGAAGGGCAGGCTCAGGATCCCTGAACGCCCCAAGAAAACAGTGAGAGGCCCCTCTTTTAATGAGGTAGGGGATAACAATGTCCCAGTTCAACAGCTTCTCCAAGGAGCAGGGACTCAATCCACAGCAGAAGAAACAGGACAAAGATGGGCTCCCACAGCAGCAGTGAGTCCCCTTCCCCAAGCAGCAGCTCTACTGTTTCCCTCCTAAAGCCTTGAGAGAACGAGAGTTCCCCTTGATATGAATGGGCAAGGAGACCAGCTCCCTCTTAACACCTTTATTGAAAACAGCCTGGGTGAGGACTTAACGGGTCAGGCATACCATCGCTGCTCCTGTGGACGATGCTGAGGAGGAGTTCAGCTTTGCTGCATGACAGAGCTGGGACTTCCGTCTTTGCGAGAGTCCCAAGGAAGACCCTTACTGGCTCGTGGTCTAGGGGTGTCATGTTGGTCGAGTGCTGTTCAGGTCACGGTGACAAGGCAGAAAGCTCTGGTTGGTGGTCTGATGTTCTCCACTGTTTTCCCCATCTAAAGATGTCGGGTTTTAGTCTCTATTTGTGTAGTGGCTCATTGTTTTTAGAGGTCTTTGTTGGGCAACTCTGCCTTCACGAGGCCTCATGGGAGTTCATGTTTGCTTGTTCGATGACATAATCCTCCTCCTTGCCTTGGATGGTCCGCTATTATAGGTGAGAGGGGAGCAGGGGTGGCAATACCCGACAGATAAAGGGATATAGGTACAAGATAAATAGCAAAGAGGGATACAGTTATAGGACTAATTTAAACAAGTCTTAACTTATATAGGGATAGTTAACAATTAACAATTAATGGAAAGAAGGGGATCCAATGACATCAATACTTGGTAATTAAACATTCAGTGATTAACTAACACTTTTAGGAAATTTTGGGATTTTATCCTCTACACCCCTCCCTGCACCCAGCCATCAGTGCTTCTTTGCAACTCAATGGGAAAAAAAATTGCTTTCACAAATATAAAACGCCGTAATCTGGGAATTAAAATTAAATCATCAGGCTCAACTGAATGGCACAACTGCATTTGAAGTGCACAAGATATGTAACTATTCATGCTCCTTTGACCATTTGGATGCACAGCGCAAGTGAAGAAATGACAGTAATTCTACATAGAACTAATCAATGCTGCTGCATAATCTTTGCTTCAGTTGAGATAAACAGTCCTTCCATTTCCTCCCCTTCTATTGCAGATACCTGCTCACAGTTTGTTTTGGAGAGTTTTTTTCTCAAACCTTTTGAACAAAGGCCTCACATCAAATAGGCTTTCTCAAGTTCTGAGAAGTTCTACCTATTACTGAGAATCCAGGATTCAAAATTGGTTATCCAAGTGTTAACCAAATTCCCTGGTCAACCTTCTCTTTTCTCTCAGAATCATTCTTTTTTTAATTACTTTTTTTCTATCATAATTCAATTATTGTATCAAAGGGATGTGAAAACAGAGGTCTTGCAATCTCTCTCTCATGCCTTTACAGTAGAACTGCAGGTGGTTCTGATTCAGCCCCTGCTAAAATAGTAAAAGGTAAATTGCAATATCCATGTAACTCCACATGAGCAGAAAATGGCAGTTTTGTTTGCTTCATCTACAAACCTGCTGGTATAATTTCATATGCACGCTGATAATTAGGTAATCCTTTTAGTTTACATCTTTCATAGCTCTTCATTGCTTCATCATTTTCACTAAAAACAGCTGGTAATCTCCATCAATGAAAACTGTGTTTTATTATTATTTTCTGTCCAAGAGGCTTCCAAAATATGATGTGAATCATTTAAAAGACCTGTATAAGCCAAATATATTGACATTAAAATAAAAATAAGACCTTTTGCTTGCAGATATTAAGGTTTAATATTAAATATTAGTTGATTAACTGAAAAGCTTAGCATGTACGACAGCTCAAATCAGCTAAGAGAATGAAAACAATTTGTACTATATTGTTTGTGAGGAGAGCTGACAGAGCTAAAAACACTTTTACATGATGGCTGTTTTTGAAAAAAATAGATAAAAGAAGATTTGGTCAAATAATCTCTGTATCATTTTGCGTCTTGCTCTAGCAGAGGCACAAATGTAAGGGCAAACAAGGAAAGCCAGAATAAGGGAATGCACTTAGAGGATAGTGGACTTCATTGGCCAGGGGAAGAAGCCCTTACTGTGATTAAACTCTCTTAGATTGCTGTTGCTCCTGCCATGATGGACCAAGAGTGAAAATTTATATTAAAAATACATTATTTTACTTCCCGATGATATGCTCTTCTACATGTAACTCGTAAGGCAGATTCTTCACTTTTATGCCAAAGTTTCTATTTAAGTTCAGAATGCTGCACTTCATTTTATCGTACCCAAGTCCTAAGCTATCTATTGGTTTAAAGGGATGTTATAAAAGGTAATCCAAATTGAACACACACACATATATATATAGATATATATGTAGTTATACACACAGTCCTGATGTAAAATTCTGCCTCCCAATTAATTACGATGACACTCTTTAAAGGCTTTAATCCCAGGAAGATGTGCAATGTCTGCTGGTAGCTGGCATTCAAAGAGGGATGGGTATACACATGCCAGTAGAGCCACCTGCAGCTAAAATATGTGAAGAGGAGGGAGAGGGATTATACGAGACAGGTGAGCTCTTGGCATCACTCCCTGTCTCAGTCATTACCTAATGGGGTAGGGAATGGTTTGCATAATGCTATGGAGAATTTCTTCTGAAGAGTCTGACTGAGCACTCCAGGGAGCTGACTGATCCACCTTCATCACCCCTCTCCAATGAATGCAGAGAGAGGCAGCTGCACTGAAATCACTAAGGAGGCACAGCAGAGGATGGCCTTTGACAAGCAGGTATGAGGAACCTTCAGTCTCACTGTGGCTATTAGACTAAGACTCTGAATTAGGGTAGTTAATTTACATTAAATAATAAACTCACTGTATTTCCTCCTCCTCCTCACAGCCCATTGTTTTATAAGCTTTACTCACATGTTAACTGAAGACAGTGTAGGAGTAGAATGTGATGGTAAGGGAATTCCTCACTGGGAGCTGCTCTCAGCAGGTACAAGTAGGAACACCAGATGCAGGCAGCAGAATCAGACCCATGTGCTTTGCATACCTATTTCTGGACAGTCCTACTGAGACTATTAACGTAAAATTTTTCTTTCTGAAAAGTGAGAATACCAGTTCTTTTGGAGCTTTCTTTTGTCTTATCATTCACTTTATTACTCCAGGCCACTGTCTTCTGATGTGGATGATTAAAAACACCTTTGCATTACAATTCCACAGAAGAATATAAACCTGCTTATGAAATGAAGTAAAATATACCTAAGGATTATGTATACTTGCTTTCTTCCCTGTTTAATCAATGATTCTTTTTGTTGTATTCTCCAATGAGATCTCAACACAACATACTTGAAAGTACTGTTTTGCTCTGCTCATACCAGCTAAAAAGTAAGTGCATCTATCCCTATGACTTTTGTTCAGTGTCCTCCTTCCACTAAGACGTGTTGTAAAATATACTAATTTTTGCTAGTGTTCTTAGAATCTCACTCTCTAGATATGTAAGGGGAAGCCACAATGAATATAGCTTAAGTGCAAAGAACTTGGTGTACATAACTGCCATGTTCCTCCTAGATATGTCCTCAGAGTAAAACTCCTCTGGCACAGAGGAGTACAGGAGTCCTACTATATCCCTTCCAGATGTCTGGGCAGGAAGAGCAAGTTCCATGGGTAGATGATCTATTTTCCAACTTTCTGAGTCTCTAGCTCAAAAGGCAATTTTTGAGCAAACGCCTCTATTTCACAGATCTATAGAACCACAGGGGTGGAAAATGCCAGCTCCCATTTTTTCTCAGTAGTCTGCCATGGAAACCTGTAATACCCTAGAATTGCTTAGTTAGCTATGTGATATAACAGGTATAACATGATACAACTATGTAACATACAGCAGGTAGTTGTTTGGTTTTTTCCCAATTCAGCTTCTTTCACTCTTCAGTTGAACACTGCTTTCTCTCTTTTCCGCTTTGGCAAAATGTATAAAACCTTTCAGGTTAATAAAACCCACCATTGGTCATACACCAGACATAAGCACATCTCCTACTCTTCTTGCACACCTAAACTCAGCATAAATTTTAGATTCATCAGATCTAAGCAGCTGTTGCAGAGGGACCTCAGCAGTCCCCTCCCACATCAGTGTTTGCCTGGGCATCTTCACAGGTTGTCAGTGCGAGTGCTGGGTTGCACAGGAACCCAGAGCTCTCCTCTGACCAGGGAAAAGGGCTCAAATATGGGGACACAGCACAGAGAGTAGCAGGAAGCAGGGAAGATCACCCACAAGAAATGGTGTTTATATGATTAAATTGAAATTTCCTTGGTTTATCCTCTTTCCAGCTTCAGACTACATCCACTGTATACTATGAAAGGCTTTAATACTTTGTATAAGGCTGGCCTTTCTTGCTCTTTCTCTGGGGTGAAGAAGGGGAGGGAGAGTTATCTTTCCAGTAATACTGCTTATCTCACAAATATATTAAACTACTAACCGTGAAATTGCTGGAAAAAATGCATCTTGTTGTATCACTTAGTAATCATCCTCCTGGTGTAAAGGAAGAGAGAAGAGATGGGAAGAGTGTTGGAGATGCCATCTCTAGAAAACATTTCTAGAAAACACATATTTTCCTTACCAGAGAAGAAGACTACAAGAATTTTGTTCTGCAAAAATCTGCCTGAAGCAGAATTTCTGTGCTACAGGAAGGTCACAAATGTAGATATGTAGTCCATAAAAGGTTTTGCAGGAAGAGAGGGAGATGCCATTTCCAGAAAGGCACTGTTGCTTAGTTTGACAAGTGAAATCCAACCTTCCTGCACTATCCTCTGGAAGAGGCTATCTATGTTTCATGCTCCCCCTCTTCGGTGTATCTAAATCCTAAATTACATCTACTCCAACCTGCCCTGGCCCTTGGCAAGGATTGTTAAGGGTCTCCGTGCTTAGAGAGTTTGGGGAAGGGAAGGGAAGGGAAGGGAAGGGAAGGGAAGGGAAGGGAAGGGAAGGGAAGGGAAGGGAAGGGAAGGGAAGGGAAGGGAAGGGAAGGGAAGGGAAGGGACATTGGAATGGATACAAGGAAGAACAGCAGCAGAGAGAGAAGAGGGTATAATATT
>WEIU01014651.1:527123-541561 GCA_013389925.1 Aegithalos caudatus
AAATTTTAAGTAGATTACTTTGCCTCCAAAGTCAATCAAGATTTCAGCAAGTTTTCAGATTTCCAGAAAGTACCTTGTCCTTCCATTAGACGGAATAAAGCGAAGCTATAGTGTTATCCCTATAACAAGTAGCAAGATGGCAACATCATCTGTTTCTCCTTTTTCTACTTTTTCCCAGTAATTTCTAAATTCTGAAAAATTTTATAACAGCAATGGTACAGTATAAATTTATAAGCAGACACAAACACACATTGTGTGTGGGTAGAGAGACCATGTAAGCATCTGATGTTCATCTCACAGCTGAAAACTAGAATACCATAAAACTAATATTATTAAAATGCCAGATCCTTTCTTCTACTGCACTATATCATGAGAAAGGAAAAAAACTCTGGTGAAAGGAGCCAGACACTAAAGGAACCAGGAGAAGAAAAGGACAACTGTGCTCTTTCCTGTTCTGACAGCCCAGTGACATGGTGCCAGGTTCTGGTGGCTCATGGCCCAGGACTGTTTGACAACAGATGCAATATAGCATGTTGCTTTCTGAAATTAAGGAAAGTAAGCGAAAAGAAAAGCAAAAGGAAATGAAGCTCAGATCAGTACTTTCCCCACAGTGCTTGATCGTTGAAGTCTACAGAGCTCTACTGATTTCAAAAGGATTTGATTCAGAGCTTAAGGAGAATGAAAAAATGTGTGGCACAGTGTAGAGCTCAATGGCATCAGAGCTCTGTGGAAATGCACAGAGCTTTGCCCGGAGCTACATGTGCTTATCAAATCTTCTCCTGCCTTGGATTGCCCTTGAGACATGTTCTATCCAGCAGGACCCATGAAAAGATTTAAAATATGGTTTAATTTACACATATTTGACAGAGAACATAAATGTTTTTCCAGAAGATTTGTGAGTCAAGAAGTGCTTTTCCTCCTTTATCTGGAATAAAAGATTTCCTTTTTTCCGTGGCAAAATGTTCCTGCAAGAAAATTTTATTAATTCTGCACATTACTTGAAAATTTTCTGTTGTCTTTTTTGTTTTACAAACACAGTTATTACAATCAAGGTTTCTTTCCTCTTTTAAGACTGGTCTTGCTGTGCAACAATCATTCTCAATGTCTTCACAAACCATATTCATTTCACTTTTTCATAGCTGGAAGGCATTTAGTTTTTCTTTCTAATTTACTAGCAATTTACTTTGATATTAAAATGTCCATCAAAATCTCCGCAACTGAAGTCATTATGAAGTTCTCAAAATTTATGTAGCTTGATACTGAAAGAATTTTCACAAAAAAAAAAAAAATCATTCAAAGTACTCCTTAGTCCAGTTTTATGTTTATCATATGGTTAGAATAGGTCTCTGGAGCTTCATACATCATTCTGTCTTGAAAGTAACCCAGCAATACTTCCTTTCCCCCCTTCTCCAGAACAACTGTACAATCTTTGTGAAATACACTGAAATAATAAATTATTCATATTATGTATTTAAATACCCCAAGCTCTTCCTGCTACTCTCTGTATTTAAATACAGGGTCAAAGCCAAGAAACGATGAGGAAAATTTATAGGTTCGGGATGAATTTAAGTCCTTGCAATGAAAGTTGTAGTAAGGTACTAAAATTCGTAACCTTCAATTTGACAAAATCATTAGAGAAGGTTTTTACAGTTGTCAGAAACTCCTCCACTGCCTAATCTGAACACCATGTGAGAAACAAAACAAGCAGCAGAATTATATACAACAACATGTTCAATGGAACAACAGCAGAGCAAACAGCTCACTCAGCATTCTTGCATGGACAAAAGTCTGAAATGGCAGATGGACAGGCAGCATGGGCTTTGGAAGGGTCCAGTGGGCTAAAGTAGAAATTAAAAGACTGTATTTTACAAATATGACAAACAAAAATGCTTGATCAAACCTGCTGGTATGGCCTGCTTACAGATGAAGTTTAGACTAAGGGAAATCATATGCCTCCAAGGCTACCAGTGAAGCAAAAAATTACATTAGCTGTACAGCCTGAAGCATATTTGTTAGCATTTAACAAATTATGTGCTTCATTTAGATACCATTCCTAGTAGCCAAATAAATTAAAATCACCTCATTAGACTTTACATCAGCTAAAAAATTAAAAGAGGCTTTTTTTACCTTCTGTCTAGGTGTCTTCCTCCTTGTTCAGTCAGTGCCAGTAGGGACCTGTGTAACAGAGGCCTTTTTCCATATCATTTGTCTCTAGGCATCCTGAACCTAAATGGATGCAATGAAAGACAAGGCACTCATGATTTCAGAAAATTGCCAAAATTTCACATTCAAAATTATAACCACTGTAATATCTGAAATGGAACTGACTGAAGCACTTGCAGCTCCGCAGGCCCACATGCTGTGCTCTGGTAAGAAATAAGCACATGCAAACTCCCAGAACTGATCGTATTTCACCAGGAAGCTGCAACAAATACAGGTAAAGCTTTGCATGAGGCAAACAGGGAAAGGCCTGGACAACCCTTCTGCTCTTCACTTCTCCACATTTCTTATGATATGTTGTAGAGAGTGGGAAGAAGAAAACCCCTGCTTGATGCCCTGGGAAACACCTCTTTAAGTACAGTAAGCAAGAGGGTTACTCACATGTTCCCTCAGTTCAAGCATGCAAATCTTTGCTAGAAGGTTCCTCGTTATTTGTGTTACCATAGGTTGATTTTTGATTTTGCAGGAATTTTAATATACCTAATTGTTCTCTCCTATTGGACCCTTCCCTCAGACTTCGCCTTCACTCCACCCCTCGCTGGGAGACATAAATACCCTGCTGACCTTGGACTTTGCTTTTTGTCCCTTGTTACTTTCTTGTTCCAGTTAGCTCCAAATATAGTGTACGCCTTATTGTTTGTTATTTTTGCATTATTAAGATTCAGTTTCTGGTCAACTGGATCAAGGCTGCCTCTCTCTATAAAGTCGCCATCAGGGCAGAGTCCGAAGAAAAACTCAGAGTGGTCTGATTGTCCAGGCTCGGACCCCCAGAAGTTTCAGCATGTCTTTGGGAAAGCTGTTTAATTATGTGTGTTGTAACCACTTTGTTTGTAACATGGAGATAAAGACACTCTAGGCCCTTCAGATCATCCAAATTTTCCTTAAATTCCAGCGTATTTTGAAGATCTGTGGTCATTCACAGATGCACAAAAACTGAAAGAGAAAATAAGCTATTTTAATTTAAGCCTTTTAGTATCTTTGGCCAAGTTTTCCATTTATGGAAAAGAAAAACACAGTACAAGTCACTTGTTACTGTAAGTTCATATGACCAGAGTTAAAACAGCCTTGTATGTCCCTCCCTAAAGGATAGTCCTTCTCCATCAGGATAGATAGGAAACAAAGACGCTTCATAAGTATTTGCAACATTTGACCAACTCAATTGAAGAAATAATGGAAAATCAAGGAAATACCAATTTGTTTTTTCTTATAAACAGTTCATTCTCCCTGTAAGGCCATTTTGGAGAAATGAAAACCTTTGAAGCTTGCATTGTGCAAGAGGCATGACAGAACAAAAATTATGACATTTTCTAAGTGAAACATTTCAATTTCTAATTTAAAGTGGTTTTTTAGAATCAGGTTTAGCTCATTCAATTAAAAAAATACTTGATGAATAAAAATTTTTATTCAACAAAAAAAATCTTTTTTTGCTATCTTCTTAGTATTTATATTTTAGCATGGAAACAGAAACATTTTCAGTTCAGGTCACCCAGCAGCAGCTTTTGTAGAATGGTTTGCAAAGCCCTGCTTAGGAAATACTTGAAAACTTGCAGAAAAGTTCTCTAACTGTACTGCAGGAAAAAAAAAAAAGGCTGAATAACTCATCAGATATAACTACTACCAACATGTCTCAACATTTAGAAAATATTTAAGATTTTCTATTCCTAAGTGCTGATTTCCTGCTGAAGCTAACAGAACCATTTGCATACTTCTGATTAAACGTCTTCCTAAAGGCTTTGCCAAATCAAGGTACATGAAGTAAATGATAATGAAGGAAAGCTGTTGAATAACTTGACAGTTATAAAGAACTTCTCTGAATAAATTACATTAACACTTTTACCTGTTAATATCCTTTTGGCATGAAAATATTTATTTAAAATACTTCCTCCTCTGTAATGAATTTGACTTGTGATGATGATTGATATCTCCTGTCCTTGCATTTTAGCCTTCCTCTGAAGTGGTGATAACAACTTACAAGGTCCTGATCAGTCTGACACCAAGCCAGTGGTGAGGGATAAGGAACACATTTCAACCCCAGCAGAAAAAGCAGTCAGGTAAAACTACATGTAAAAGATGCTTTACATTAACAAAAAAGAGCAGGAATAAATTAGCTAGCTATATCCTCAGTGATTCCAAGTAAGGTAAAGCACCAGTGTTAACTCTTTGCTAGTTTACTGGGTCCAGGTGCATGTAGTTATTTCTCAGTACTGGAAGAGCCAGCTGCTGGTTAGAGTGTTGGTGCTCTGCATGTTTCACTATGGAAACCTGTTGTAAACAGAAGGCTACCAAAGGTATCGAAAATTTCATACCACTATGATGTAGAATTAAATTCATTATGGCTTGAATTATGCAATTCTTAAAATGCAATACTTACTAATAACAAGTTATAGATCACTCTCTTTTCAGACATTTGAAGTGTAATAGGGATGTTGAAAATGTGATGTGTCTATTAAATAAAACACCTCCCACTGAATGTTTAATTTTCAGTTGCAATTCTCTACCTCAACTGCTATTTGGTGAGTTATGGTGGTGAATACCATAAGATCTGCATGGTCCAGCCTGTTCAGATTTGTGGCTATAATAAATAACAAGACACAGCATGGTCTAGAGTGTCTTGTAAATCAAAATGGTTTAATAAATGAAAGAAAATAATACAGAAACAAAATATATAAGCCGTGCAATGATACAACACCTAGAAAATGCCGTTGGTTCTATTGTTCTGTCCCTTTTTCTACCCAATGTTCAAGGATGGTTCTATTTGAAAACTTCCAGTAGGAAACTTTACAGGGTTTGATGGACAGATTCAAGGTCTAACAGGTGTTTCTCTCTTGGCACTCATCCAATTACAGAGGGACATGTACAGAACCTTCCAGATGAATTTCCTAATAAGTCAAGGAGTAAGCTGAAACATTTTCCTTATATAGAAACACCTTTCCAAGTATGGGAAGTGCATTACTACAGTGAGTCTAAACTGTCCCTATCCAAAGTACCTATAAAGCCAGTCCCATTTCAGCAGAATTCCATTGGTATGTTATACAAATATTATGCAAAAATTGATTTTGGAAACATTACTGACATTAGTCAGTTTTTCAGAATATGGCATTCACAACTGAGCATGTACAAAAAACTAAGCACATAATATTAGTGTGTGCTGTGAAATTACTCTAATACTAAAGCAAAAGCTGGTACTAAGTCAATGATGAAATCTGTTTTCACTGCTTCTAAGGCAAAAGGGGAAAAGCCGTGGAAGAAGTGCTACGGATGTACAGTTTGGTGGAAACTAACTCATCCCCATGTTCTTCAAGGAGTGACAGCCAAGCTATCCCCCAGAGATTACCGTTCCATTAAACTGTCTTAAGCTGCAGCTCAGAGCACATTCCCCACTACTCCCACCCTGACCTAGTGACCTGCAAAACTTTGCAGCCACGTGTCCAAAAACCACAAGTCTTCACCCTTCCCTTGCCAAGGCAATGGTAGAAAAATGTCACAGATTCTGTTTCATTGAGGCAGCATATATAGTATGGAATAAATCAGAGTAGTTCCATCTACATTCATATTGGCAGCACTCCCTTCCCATCTGGAGGGAAATGGCCATTACCCCAACTGTTACCCTGGTTTGGGGCAAGACTGGGATTGCAGGAGCACTGATAACCCTAAGAGATGCTACAGGCCTGCCTTTTATCTATCACCACAAATAAACGCAATTAAGGAACTGTTTTCCCACACCAGTACAAGTCCTTCCTAAATTCATTCTGTCACTTTCCTTTTTTGCTTCACAAAGAAGCAGTCACTGCTTCTTTAGTGAGAAGAGCTTCTCAGTCTGTACACAGCAACAAAACAAGGTGTCAAAGAGGAAAAGGTGAGTCCCTAGTGTATATGACAGGAGAAAAAAGAATTTAATCTGAATCACACACTCTCTGCTTAGCTTTACACACAGAGACAGAAATTAAACCAAGAATTCTGTGTGGTTTTAACATCCAGAACCTATGAATGTTATTATAAATAGGTTCAAGGAAGGGGAAGTTGAATCTTCATTGCTCCAACCTGCCCTCAGGATCACAATTATTATCTCTACCAAGAAAAATCATTATCCCTACCAAGAACTGGGAGTAGAGCTCTGAGCCGGGGTCTGCAGGGTGACTTCAAGCAGACTGCTCACCTACAGCCTTGTGCAGGACCTGGCGTACCACCAGAGCTGTGGCAGCTGCCCCAGCCTCCTGTTCTCCATCCATCAGCCACCATCTGTGCTCCCACATTCATGCCAGAAAAACCTTCCAGTGTCTCCACAGCAGACTACCTGGTCCCCACCTGGCGGAAGACTGTGCACCACTTCCAGAATACACAGTGATGAGAAAAAAGAAAAGTGGTGAAAAATGGAAAAAAAGGTGGAAAAGAGGAAAGGAAAAAAGAGATAAATAAGAAATAAAAATTGAAGCAATCAAACAGATAGGAGAAAATAAAAAGGGAAAACAGAAGGAAAAACAAGGAAAAAAGATAATAGGAAAAAAGAGGAAGGGAAAAGGGGAAATAAATAGGAAAAAAGAGGAAGGAAAAAAGTAAGGAAGCAAGAGAAATAGCAGTAAAGAAAGGCCAACATCCTTTTAAACACAGAGAACAAGAGGTTAACTTTGGAGATCAGAAGGGGAGACTAGGATGAAAAAGAAAAATTGAAAATGCAGTTTATTTCTAGTAGCATATGCAAAATAAACGCTTGCTCCTAAGAAGACAGATAAAGCCATCCCCAGTGGCTGCTGGAATGAAAGAAGGGCAGCTGGACCACAGGGTTACTATAGCCATTAGCACTTTTGCCCGTTGATGGGAAACCATTTCATACCCAAACGTGTATGGTCAGCAGAAAACAAGCATTAACTTATGGCCTGTCTGATTTTCATCTTTTATTTCAAAGTGCTGAATTATTAATGGCATCCTAGTCACTAGCTAAACGGTTTTCTTAAGTCTCTATATAACTCTCTATATCCTCTAATAAAAGGATTCAGAGCTCTGATGCAGCAGCCCTCCTAAGGAGGCTTATGAAAACAGGCTACATCAAGTGCAAAACAAACTTTTACCACAGGCAGTTACCATTCAGCACCAGCAGTACTGCAGATCCATTCCTGCAGGAAGACAAAAGCATAGGCTCTGTGGTGCCTTGAGGCAAAGACTGTGCTCTGGGAAGTGTAGAAAGAGGGAAGTGTGACACACCGAGGGCAGTGGGTGGATTCAGTCTTGTCACACAAAGCTGAGATGCAGATGGAGGCAGTTGTCTCTTCAGAGGAACCTTCTTTCAAAGCCATGGGTTTGTACACCAAAGCCGGGCCAAGGCTGCACCCCCAGGGCAAGCAGCACCACAGTACCTGCAGCACGGCTCACTGTGCTGGAGACATTGCAAATACACCTTCCACTGCCAGCCTGTGTTCTGACTGTAACACAGGCACGCTTCACTCTGATGCTGGAAGTAATCCATGCTGACTTTGCAAATGCCTTTCACGGAACCAACCACTCTTGTAAATTTGGCCAAAGGGCCTGGAGAAGCCTGTTCAGGGTCAGAAGCTGATCAGGCAGTTGCAGTCCATTATCTTTATCCATTACAGAGTACAGTAAGGTCTTTGCTTTAGGGAGAAAAGACACATGACTGGGAAGAGTGGAAGCTTAAGCTGTATTCAGAGGGCTATTGTTGCCATGTCAACACTTAAAAAAAACAACCCCAGCACTGCTTAAAAGGTTTGAAAGTATCCAATGCTGAAAGGGACTACCTCTTTATTTATTTGTGTACAGATTAGCACAAGACAAGCCAAATATGTAAATTTCATTCCAGATGAAAAAATATTACATGCCTAGAGGGAAAGAATCAAATGAATGTGTTTACCTTAAGTCTGCAATTTAAAAAAGCAAACTTGAGAAGAATGATTAAAAACACATGAAATGGGAAATGTGCCCTTTAAATACCAACTTTTAATTGAAGTGATGTGAATACATAAATCTAATTATGCACATTTAAGGTATTTTATTAAAATTGCCTTGATTTAAATTGCACGATCAGTCTTTTTATTAAAACCATTCATCAATTTTCATTCTGGTATTTGTTAATAAGAACTGACAGTATACCAGAGACTTACCATGTCTAGAGTCATTGCTGCAGTGCTTCTACAGCTGGATGAATAACAGTAATGGTTTTGGTTCAAATCCAGGAAAAAACACCAAAGGATGTAATGGTTTCATGTTTGCCAATTTTTATGTTTCCTGGCCAACACACCAATTAATGACAAGGTTTCGTGTTTGCTGTTTATATAAATGACTAGGAGAACTCAAAAAGCAAAACAGGCTTACCTTAAAATTACAAAAGATACTTTAGTCACACACATTAAGAATGAGAAATAAGAAGAGGAAAAAAAAAACCCAAATCAAACCTTCAAAACATCCTTCTTCCCCCCCCCCACAAGTATTCCCTTTCCTACACACACACAAAAAAAGATAAAACCTGTAATTTCAGTCAGTTTTACCATTTAAACATAATCTTTCATCAGTTATGTTTCCTATACTAGGAAAGGAGTCTCTCTGAGTCTTATGGAGACGTGGTCACAAGAGGAACAGTCCTCTGGTGGCTTCCAAGCCACACATCTGCAGTGGCCTGAAAGGAGCCTCTGCAAACTGTGAAATCCTACCTGTTAGCAGCTTTCCCAACACTGAATATAGGTCATAATCTGTTTACTGGTGGTACTAATGCCTCCTCTAGTATAAAACAAAGATTCTCTTCTTCTATTTCCAAAATCTTCATCTCAAAACTAAGCATCTCCTTTTTCCTTAGGAGCAAGAAAATTTCCTATCACTTATACTAGCACTTTACATCCCCCCAAACAGCATCTATATGTTACAGGAAAAAAAAATATTCCATTCTCTATAGTTTACTAAAAATGTCCAGCCACTCTAGGCCACTCCTCCTCCTTTTCCCCAATACTCTTTTCCACTTTCTCTTCACTGACTCAGTTTCATGCTGTGTCTTTTTATGGTTCAATTACTTTGTCTTGTCTTCACTCTAGGGAAAGATAGTGCTTTGGAAGTTCATCTGCTGGTGAGAAAGAGATAAATGTGCCCATGTCTGTGGTGGTCACGAGGTCCCTGCCGGCGGGAGCTGCAAAGATCTCAAGGCCATGCCGGTGGGGAGGCTGGTAGATGCCTTCTTTCCCACCCCTTGGTCTCATGGCATGGGCTGCTCAGAGCTGCTTCCTCATGGCGTGGGCCACTCCCTCGCAGGGCCAGCAGCTCCCTGAGGCCCGAGGAAGGAGGGGGAGAACATCCCCCCCAGGCCTGGCCTGTGACAAGGGCAGCTGCCGGGGCTTTTCCTCCTTCCCCCGCTGCTCGCTGTTATCGCGCCCAGGCATGGCTGGATTGCTCCCCCACGGGGGCAGTGGTTCCTGGAAGCCTGGCCAGGCCTGGCCCAGACACTCAGGGACAGCAGGCACTGCTGGCACCTGATGTTACCTGGTAGATCACCCGGAGAGAAGAGGGCGACTCCAACACATTCACAGCTTTATATGGTATTATGAAAAAGTGACATCTGAGACAGAGATCTGAAAATTTTAGTTGATCCTACATATAGTAAATTGCATTTTAGCTGCATCTGTTAACATTTAGCATATTTTGAAAAAACTACAACCAACTGAAGCCCCTTCGTGATAGTGAAAAAGACTTACCTAAACAACCTGGAATAACAAGGCTAGGAATGCAGATAATGAAAAGAACATGAACTCTTAGCCAGCATAAACTGAATCTCTCCTTGGGATAGTGCCTAAGAGAGCCAAAAGCACACACAAGAAAGATAAAGGTGAAGAGTTCATGAAGAAGACTCCCATCTACTTCATCCTTTGAAGACCCCCAGAGACCACCAGAACAGACTGAGCATGCCCAGAAGGGCGTGGAATTAATTACCATACAAGGCAAGGATGGGTGGGGTCAGGGAATGAATATGTATGAAGCATACAATGCATATGTCGAACCTCAGAGAATAATAAGGGGAAGATTCCCAAGTGGGTATGTGTGTCTTTGGTGAAATTATTCCCCACACATCTCAACGTTGAATAAATACATACCGCTCTAAAAACTATTATTAGTTATGGAGTTCTTTCCGCCCCCGCTTCAGCATCCTGTTTTCTTACTGGTCAAACCACATGCCAATAGCCAAGAACTGGCCTCTGATATGAGTTCATCTTTTCTAAAGAGAATTTAGGGTCCTGGTAGGGTGATATTCCATATGTTTTCTTCAACTAAAACTAAACCGTGTTAACCCATAAGAATACCCTAGTGCTCAGCTCCAGCATACAATAACACATGACATGGTTAAAGGAAAACTTAATTTTAGCTGCACAGAACAATATTTCTTAGCGTCTCAAGTGCAAGATATAATCCCACTATATTGGATTTTCAAACATTTTCCCTTTCTTTCTAAACCAGTGGGCACATCTCACCGTTAATTACAGCCCACTGTCCCACTGACCTAGCGGAGAGCCTCTGAGCGATAGCTGTTAAGAGCAGCAATGGGATTTTGCCTGTATTACACTCACACCCTCCAAGCACTGGGCACACAGGTCACCTGCACCCACTGCCTTCCTGCCTCATAGGACAACTCTTCTGCCACCTCAAGCAGCTGTCTCATGCAGAGCTCACCACTTGTGCTTCAGCTTCTGGAAAGGCAAGTGGGCTTCAGTGGACAGAGCAACTGTTCCTCCAACCCATTGTTGGTTTGTCCCATGGCCTAGTGTAACAGACTGTAACATGTTTGTCTAATTTATTCTCTGAATTTGACTTCAGAACTCAGCACCTTCCTCATAAGATCAGACCACCCTTTAATGTTTACTATTCCCTTCTCTGAAGACATTGATGCACAGAACAGGCACAGCAAAGGAGACACCATATCATTTCAGACAATCAATGCACATTATTTTGCCTTACAGAAAAGAAGCCCAAAGTATCTGGATTAGAATATGCCCATTACTTCTCATTCCCAACTACTGAAGTGTGAGACATCTGTGCCAAGAAATATGTAAACAAATTGTTTCTTCCTCAACACCATGTCTCTCCATATTTAAAGATATTTGAAAACAATTATTTTTTTTCCCTCTGTTCTTTCTGTGAGTTCTTCTTTTTGTTTGCCAGAACAAGACAAACTGCAGTTCTCTAATGATAGGACAACTTTCACATGCATGCAGATGTGGTGTCATTTGGATTTGTTTTATAACTCTTACAATAGCTTTCATTGTAAACTGTAGCTTTTTAGCCACTTTCAGGTGGGCCCCCTGTTCTTATCAGAAGTTGATGAGTTTCCAAGACAACCCAGGCTTCTGCCCAGAGACTGTCTTCTATTGGTCCCTTCCCAGGACGATTCCCTACCCATCCTTTCCAATGTATCTTTCCCCCTCTGTCCATCAATCATTTTCAAGGTCTGTAGCGTTGTTTGGATTTATTTTATAAGTGTTAGAATAGCGTTTATTGTAAACTGTAATTTTAGCTTAGCTGGTTAGATATTTTGTAGAAGGGCCCCTGTCCTTATCAGAAGTTGATAAGAGTTTCCAAGACAACCCAGGCCTTTGCCCAGGCACTGTTTTCTATTGGTCCCTCCCTAAGATCATTCCCTACCCATCCTTTGTAATGTATCTTTCCCCCTCTGTCCATCAATCATCCTCAAGGTCTAGAGGTTCAGCCAGTGGTTGGTGGACACCCAGAGCACCCCACCCCAATTTAGCTTGATTTGTTCTTGTTTAGGTAATTCTGTTGGCATTTGCCACCTTGCTTTGCTTTATTTGTTTACAACTTGTACCAACCCCCTGGGATTGTACTGGTAAAAGCCCCCTAGGAATCAGGTTTGGGGTCTCTCTCTCTTCGGAGGCTCTGAGCCTGGGGCCAGTAGCTTCCCCTGGGTTCCCCGAATAAAAACCTGCACCCATAGCCTCGAGAGAGTCCGCTCTTTCTGACCAGGGCCGTGACAGCGAAGGTAATGGTACTGCAGAGCCAAGAACCCACACAAAGGTACTGTTGGAGTGCAGCCAGGGCTGCTGGTGGTCAGCCAGGCAAGGCTGACCCCAGAGACAGAGCTGCGCACCGCAACAAAGGTCCAGAGGTTTGGCCAGTGGTTGGTGGACACCCAGAGCACCCCACCCCAATTTAGCTTGATTTGTTTGTGTTTAGGTAATTCAGTTGGCATTTGCCACCTCGCTTTGTTTTATTGGTTTCTATTTTGTACCCACTCCTGGAATTGTGCTGGTAAAAACCCCCTGCAGCTCAGGTTCGGGGTCTCTCTTCAGAGGCTCTGAGCCTGGGGCCAGGGGCTTCTCCTGTGATCCCTGAAAAAACCCTTTGCCCCAAGCCTCAAGAGAGTCCCCTCTTTCTAACCACAGCCATGACAGTGGAGGTAACGGTGCTGCAGAGCCAAGAACCCACACAAAGGCTCTGTTGGGGTGCAGCCAGGGCTGCTGGGTGGTCAGCCAAGCAGGGCTGGCCACAGAGACAGAGCTGCGCACTGCAACATGCAGATCCAGACAGACAGTATATTTTTGTAGACTACTGGTAGCATTGTAAGCTTTTGCAACTTAAAAAGAATATTGAGTATACTGAAGTGCATGATAAACCCCCAGTACATGAATTAGGAGACTGCATGAGAATTTGAACTTTTACTAGAAATTACATGGGAGAACCTATACATGCCAGAATAAACATATTCTAAAGTAACAAGGGAAATGGCAGAGAACATAAATATACTATTTACTGTACATAAAATTTCAATTTCTAGGGCCTATTACCATCAGTCAAGATATTGAATCCTCAGCATTTTCTGTTTGGCAATACTGAAAAAAGGTAAATTATTCAAAGTGAAAAAACATCTTACATGACACCAAGACTAACACCCGTACTATAATGGGGGAGGGGCAGGGGGAAACACAACAGCAAGGTTATGCAAAGCTAGACTGTGTTTATTTCATGTTTGGAAGGAAAAATTGGGTGCATCTTCATTCAATCTAAATGATTTTGCCCCTCTCAGAAGAAAAGGCTTAAGGGCAACCTCTCTGAAAGCTAAATGAAAAAAGATTTCACAGACTGTTAAATTTCATCTTCTGAACAACTTTTCCAGAACACTACACCAGTAGTACTGAAATCCTAAGCTTGCTCTTTCACTGAATTAATTACTAGTCAGATTTCAAGCATCCATGCACAGTACTTTGAATCAAAGGTGCTCAATACAATTCCACAATCATTTACATGAACAATTCATCTTTTGCAGTCACATTCAATTTTATATAATTCTTACTCTGTAATTTAACTACCAGAGCCCACATGGGAACAGCAGAGGAAACCTGAAATAAACCTTATTGTTGACTATGTTTGACAGTTAATGCACAGTCGCCATTACAATGTCGATTTCTAAACTGAGGGAAAATGGTAGTAAGATCACACACTAAAACTCTTGGTGTGGGGTTTTCCCTTCACACCACAGGAACAAAGAGTGATTAAGAGAAGTGAAGAGACCAGAATCAAGACTGGAAACATGAAACACACAGGGTCCTAGTTTCTGCTAAGGGACCAAGTTCCACATAAAACCCAGGCTCTACTTCTCAAATTTGAGGAACTCTAGCACTTGGAAACCCATAGGACAGCAAAAGAAAAACACCATGTGGAATGTGCAGGCACTGCAATGAGACACACATCCATACCAAAAATTTGCACATCCTTTGAAGGGTTTTGGAGCCTTTGGCTCAAAACTGGCTGTGCATAAAGGAGCAATCAATTGCACTTCACACTGACTCCAGTTCTAAGTGAAGGACAGTAAAGCTTTTTATATCTCTGTTAATATATAATTCTTGAAGCCTTCAGAAATTTCCCAGCAGAATGAATATGGGCATTTGCAAGTCTCCTCTCCTGATGTGGCTTCTGCTCCATTCCTGTGCCTATACATGAGTGTTCATGCCAGGTGACTTGCTTCTAAAGAGGGTCATGATGTCTTGTCCCCGTGGACACTGATAGCCACTGGGATAACAGTACACAGGAATAAAATTTCCTTTAAGACCTTCAGTTATACAGGAATTCCAAGATTAAGGCAGAACACGACAGGATTTTGTAAGGAGATCATTATTTGGAAGTATTAATACTCTGTCTCCAGCCATACTAGAGGAGATCAAGGATTTGATTATTTCTGGTCCTCCTCATTACCTAACATCTTAAGGAAAAAAAAAAAA
>WEIU01014651.1:541573-606228 GCA_013389925.1 Aegithalos caudatus
AAAGACTGGAAATTAGAGATGTCAGATCAGGAGTGGAAAATTATTCTGACTAGGCCAGAATGCCAGATCAGAAATAGTATGCTAAAGTTTATCAGTTGAAATACCTGAGGCAGAAAAGCCCCCTCTAACCAACAGCACAACTCATCTCACACTTAATTTTTAAAACACTGAATTGATCAAATTCCTTCCTGAATCATACAGAGGGCAGAAACTATCCTATAAATTACTGCAGCACCAAAGAAGTCAGTTCACATTGATTGACATATCATTTTTGGATGCATATGAGCCCACTGCTTGGACCACTAAGTCTGCATCTTATACTTTCCAAAGACACGTGGCTGCTGGAGGGCAGATTTGGGCTTTGTTTGCTCCTATAGTCTCATTGAAAGATGGTCTATCTGAATCCAGGTGGTGGATGAGAACTTTGCAGCTCTGCTCCCCCATTCCTGTTGGTGATACTCAGGCCTCTCTGAGACAAAGCTCCCCCTTATCAGCAACAGAGATTTTGTTTGAAATGGTGTGGACACTTTGGACTGGGACAAAAACCAGGAACTTAGATCTGCAGTAAATCTGAAATATTAACTGTACTTAGTAGTTCACCATCAATCTTGATTGCAAAAAAAAACTGGTTCAGTGAAGAAGAGTCTAGCACAGTTTTTCTCCGAACAGAAGTGTAAGAGAAACTTGGGTGGAAGCTGTTTTTGGTGCCTCATGTAGCCCTTGTCCACAACGGCACCAGAAGAAGTGAAAGGTGTGACCATACTTGAGGGTTAGGGTTAGGGCCAGCACTGTCACACATCTCCCATATCCTGCAGCTCCTCTTGTCTTTCTCCCTGACCTTCAGACCTGTGCAAAGTCACCATGTTGACATAGTTCTAATTCAAATTTTTATCCAAACCAATCAGGATATTCTCAATTCACTGCCCTCAAATGCAGCGGAATTAAGACACCAGGGTAATAAATGGCCTACCCTATTAACAGTGATGTATCTCACTGTTCCACAGAGCCAAAATCAGAGTCATTTTCATGTGGAAGTCATACTGTCACTAGACTTCACTGCCATTAAGAACCATTTAAACATAAATTAATAGGCATTTAAACTTACTAGGACATGTTGAGTTAAAAATTCTCCATTGGAAAAATCATAACTGGCTTTCTAAATGTCACAGATCTCTTAAAAATGATTTTTTCTATCTGCATGGTTCATTGCTCCACCATTTCAATGTACAGCTCATTTGGTAATCGTGTACAGACAAGCAAACAACTAATCCATTTCTTCTGATGCTTTGTTTTAAAGTTCCATTTAATGTGATCGCTTCCCAAGAGAATGAAGAATTTAGCAGGAGAAAGAAAATGAAAATGAAAGCATTTCTCATGCTTAAAGAAAATTGTTAATATTCAGAAACTCACTGACATTCCAATAGCAGTAGTCATTTTCAAGCCCTCTCTCCATGAGTGAAAACATACTGGAAAATCAAAGTCTCTTGTTCGCTGCTTCATGCTACTGTATCTCCTTATTTTAAAAAATCAGTACAGGCAATTCATCATTTCACCCCATGTCCAATTTAAGGTGAATACCTAAAAAGGTGAGGTGGAAAGGTCTGGGGAAAAGAAAAAAAGAGAGGGAGAAAAAGAAAAAATCAAACCCACCATTAATTAGGAGACAGACATTTCAAACTGACATTTAAATAATACACTGTCTCCCACCTTCTTTTTTCACATCTCAGCCTCTTCACTCGGTTGAAACACACAGCCACAAACAAGTATGATTATTTCTGTACCCTTACTGACCAGCCCAGAAGCAAAGGAAAGACAGGATTTTATTCAACAATCCATAGTTCTTCCTTATCCTTTTTATCTTAGCTTTTTTTCCCCCTTAGCTCTTATATACAAGATATAAAAATAAACAGAATCTTAAAACACTAAATAAAGTCAGCTTCTTTTTGCCTGCTTGCAGACTCCTTTTTCCAGGCTCACTCACTCAAGACACAAATGTGGCATATCAGTACCCCTGAGTTTAGTGCAGATCTGACCAGAAGTGGATGAACAGCTTCAAAATCCAGAAGGAGAAATGCCATTCTGCACCATACTAAAGTGCTGCTAATCTCAGTTACTGGTGGGCCCTTGTGCATCTCACAGTCTGGGACACCAGGTTGATGCCCACAGCAGATCAGAGTATGTCCTCAGTAAAGGCAGACTGTACCAACTCCACTGAGCACAGTGCAGTTACATAATTGTAGACCACAGTGATATTTTCATTACAAACATCAATAACTGAAGACTTTTTAAAATCCTGCTGGCCATCTGTCACTCTAAGTACAGCTATAGAAACACCACCCTGGACCTTGTGGGATTAGATGTTATTTCGCCTCAGAAATTTTCACCACTGATTGAGACCACTCAGTGACTAATACCACTGCTGACAGGACCATCAGAGAGCTCCCAAAAATTTTTTACAAATGCTTTTATGAAAGAGGATTGTGTGCTCTTAAAATGTTGTATTCTCTGAAACTATACTAGATTCAACAAGAAACCGTAAAATAACTGCATTTCTAGTGCTGACCTTTACTAATTCTCAACACAAAACCTACTTAATGCCAATGGGAAAGAAAAGGCCACACCATCAAAAAGGTGACTTGCATATTTGCAGAGACACCATGACTTCATCAGAGTAGCATCTTTAATTTAACACTGATTTTACTTCACGTGTAACACAAGCAAATTGAATCCTTCACATTTTAAACAACTATTGATTTGTCTGATTTATGAATACAAAGAAAGCTAAGTAGTCAAAATGCTACTTGGGCTGGCTGAATTTGGTCTTTAGCTGGAAATGCTTCTACCCAATACAAGCAAAGCCTGCCCTCTAGAGCACTCTGTCCCTCGTAGTGAGAACCCCATCTGCATCAACTGACTTGTACTTGGTATCTAGCAGAGAAAAGTGAATTTCTGTGATTGCTTTAGTTCTTAGATGAAAGTGACAGATTTTTCAGTTAGAAGTACTTGATTCTTTGAGGTAGAAAAAAGTTTTCAGTTCAAGGTTAAACCACAACAAATCTCCAGCTGAATGAGAAGGGACATGGGCAAAATCCAGTGCACAAACCCAAATATGCTGCTTTAGTACCGCTGGAGCCACCTCTGCAAAAGAACAAAAGGAACTTCCTCTCTGAGACTCATCAAAGCTGCCATCTGCTCTTCAGCAGCCAGATGTATGCAAAGAAGGCATAAAACTCCCATAGATTGTCACAATCTGCAAATTCAAGCAGCGGTCGTGATGGTTCATTTAGTGATCCCAAAGTGCAAAAGACACAGAAGGGGACAACAACTATTTACTCTTAACAGCAGTACACTTTTATTAGTGTACAACTCAATATGTGATGGGGGGGTGGGGAGAGGGGGGGCAGGCAAGAAAGAGAGAGAGAGAGAGAGAGAAACAGAGAGATGGGGGAATAGCTACCGACAGAGAGACAAATCCTCATGGCTGTCTGCCAATAGATCCATCTTCTTCCACGGAGAGATCTCAAATATTGGGGTAACTGGGGGAGTCACTTTTATAGCCCTTTCAGTAACAGGAGGCAATGGGGCAAAAAGGAGGTGGGGGTCCCAGGCAGCCAGTGTAGAAACAGGTGCAGAATGAAGACAAAGTGAATGTCCACTGAGGGAACAGACACACCAGAACAGGCCGACCCTCAATCAGGTCGCCATTATGTTATCCACTGTTTTCTCGCATGAATTACCATGAGAATACATTGGTCTGGTTAACACACCTGCACCAACTCAGCCGACCAGGATTCCTGAATTAGGGTTCTCAGAGTTTTCAGTCCCAGTCCCAGTGGTCATCAGTTGTCATCCTTGGCGATGGTCGAGAGGCAAATTGAGGGACTTTTGGGACTGTCCTTACACAGATACAAAACCTGTACACATTCCCAGCTGAACACCACTGGCATAGTCTCAGTGACAGCACTTTCTGCACTGCACACCTGTATAATGACTCTGGTTGTTATACTGACAGCATATACCAATGGCACTCAGTCCCGTCTGGAGCTGTTGGCTGCACTGGAGAAGCATTTCCTTGGCTCTTTGACACAGTGGCCTTGCACCCAAGCAAATCTGACAGAGCATCCAAGTAGGGAGGGACAGATAGGGGAATAAAGGGGTCCTTGCTATGTCCTTGCCCAACTGCACTATCCTTCGTCAGAGCAGAAAATTCAGTTATGTCCACATGCTACAAGCAACTCATGGCAAACAACAGCATAAAGAGAAACTTTCATCCTTTCAACCATACCCTTAGCGATATACAATGTACCTGCTTGGCTAAAGGCACAGTCTGACCCAAGAATGTACCACAGGAGACAGGAATATGCAGATGAAACTCATTGTTTGAGTTCCTGTTCACTTTGGGGTGGTTTTGGGTACCCTTTGTGGATTCTAAGTGGAATACTTACAAAAAAAGTACAGGGCATGGAGTACTTCACAAAAACTGACAGGCCAGATTCTCAGCTCACTTTAGAAAACTGTATTAGATTTCCCAACAGGAACCTCCTGGCCATGGCTCAAGCCACCTGGATACTGATACTTTCTATACTGGGCCACTTCTACACTTTTCTACACCTCTCAAGAAATGCCACTGAAAAATATATCTGAATGTGGTGAAAGAAGCATTTTCTTCAAGTGATTCATATTAACCAGTCTTAGAATTTCCACAATAAAAGCTATGGAAAAATTTTGGTTATGGAAAAAGAGAAAAATCTTGAACTTTATTCTGGGATAGTCCATGTAGTAGAAGCAGGAACCAGAGTGCTGCCCAAAGTGACTTACCTTCTTTCTCTGCTTGGATTCAGTTCTTCACCCTCCCTGGCAGAGAAGGGAACTGAGCTACAGACTGGTGTGGGAGGGAGCAATGGTTCGGGGTTTCCTTACAGAGAGAGCCTGCAGTTCATCGTGATGTGCCAGAACGTGGAAAGAGCAAGTATTTGGCAGAAGGTGAAGGAAAACTTTGTGGTAAACAACAGTGAGGGTTCAGGGCTGGGCAGACAGACTGAGGTTTGCATCAGTGAGAATAGGCAGAAACTGAGAGCATCTTAGTGGCATATGTAATTTATGTAAGCTTGCTCTTTTAGGCAACAACCTGAGCAGCTGTGTTCATTTCATGCACAGACATCTCTAAGGATTCTCTCATATATGAAAATCACTGAAATCACAAATGAAATACATCTGTCTCCCTGATGCATTGCAAGAGCTTTTTCACTAGGCACAGCTACTCAGTCCAGCAGACTCAGAATAAAAATAAGCACAGAAAAAATGCTCAATTGTGTTCCTCTGAGGCTCTAGGAAACCATAACTAATTACTGTTATTTAGAGAGGAAATGTTATTAAACTATTTGGGGTGGACAGAGCTCTGATCTGAAGGGAAGAGGGCTGTGCAGCCACAGTAAAGTGCGGTACATGAAAATATATGTTTGCAGACCAGCTGTTAGATATTTTCTCTACCCACTTCTCACTTGTTGGGTGAACATATTCCTGAAACTTGCCCCAAATGTCATAATCAGTTTCTGTCAAGCCTCTCAAAGGTGCAAGAGGATCTTCTAAACACCAAAAGCATTAAAAATCTTGCTCCTTTTTTTTTGTTCAGTGGACAGCACAACTGAAGGATTCGCCCTTCCTGCTGCCAGGAACCAGGGGAGGCAGCACATCCCAGCCAGCCAGCACCTTCTGCTCCAATGTGTTTGCACACCACAGCTGACAAAAAACAGACAGCACACAGTGCGAGACAATACAGATGCAGCCCACCTGCCTTTTTACTGTACTTGCACAGATAGCAATATTAGCTTTTCTAGTTTTATTCTTTGTAACAATTTTTTTTCTGTCTGTTTTGGGAGCTGGAAAATTTCAACTGCATTAATATGCTTCAGTCCTCAGTCCCATCAGAAAATGTTTGTTCCTTGGACAGAATATGAATCATTGTAATGGACTACCTTAGTTTTCACTTCTGCATACTAATGTGAAAATTAATGCATAAAGTACCAACAGTCTGAAATGAACACTTCATTTAGATTTGGACAAAAAGAGAATGGTATATACAAAGTATTTGCCTTTCTTAAAGTGCTTCTGCACTTCCTTGAGATTTGTTGATGTCATTTCATGACATTTCCCTTGCTGCTGGAAAGGCCACCTTGAAAGCAACAATGATGTTGTACTTTGAAGATCTGAACCACAAGAAAGTGACAGGAAGAAAAGACATACTGCGTCTAATCCTTGCACTTCCCATCCTACTTGGATTTGGAAATCAGACATTTAGCAGCAGAGAATGGCAGTTCTGCAGAAGTAAATGTGCATTGAGTTTTATGGTTTACTTAGTAAGGCCTAATCTTCCTTAATGTTTGGATTTTTTTTTTCTTTTTTTCCTTCTTGACTAACTTGAATGTCTAAGAACATTTCCATACTAATAATAATTGTATGGCATTTTCAAAAATGCTCATAAGGTGAACTGGTAAAATAGCTGAGTGATGAAACCTGAGAACATTCTCACTGGATAATTTCAGATGAACTGTCACTTCTGTTTTAGTTGCTGAACATTTTATATGCTGTTGCACTACTTGAAGGTTTAAATAATTACTACATAAAACTGATAAAATGTGATGCCTGGTTTTTCCTGAATATTTTCAGTGACCTGTCATTGTCATTAGAAAGGAATTGCAGGAATCAGATTCCAAAAATGTACTTCTAACATATAACTTTTCTATGAAATTTTTCCACTGAAGTACAAGTTTGAAACTGGCTTTCTAGAGCAGTTGTTAGTATTTCTTACACATACTAACTAATTAAGAGACTGTGTCCAGTAGGTCAGGAGCAGTGGAGGACTTGGAAGGCAGAAAATTCTCTGTGCTCTTCAACACTACTCTGTTACTATTTATCTTCTACTGTGAAAACAGGCTTTCACTTGAGAACCTGGAGTGATGAGGTAGGCACAAATCACCTTCCATGCACACTAATCACATCTGCTGCCACCAAATTAATAATACTAACAAAATAGTGACAAGCTAAAATAGAGCCACATCCTCAAGGAAAATTCATTTAAATGGTTCTTCTTTACTCATCTGAGCCCATATCACACTCCAAGGAACACAGTGAGTAAGATATATGCCAATCAAGAAGTTTTAAAAGTTCAACTGTGTGCATATTAACAAATATGCAAAATTTAAATTCTGAAGTATTATTTTCAATTGAGTAGTCTTTCCTGAATTTAAAGTGTGAAACTTAAAATTTAAGCAGGAATATTTCTCAAGTTAGATATTCTGTATGAAATAACAATAGAAAACATATGGAAGTTTAATGAAATTAGGTGTAAGTCTGAAAGCAGACATACATTCTTCCAACAGTGACTCTTATATGCAAATCTAAACAATCTCAGTAACTTTCCCGGCTAACATAGAGCTAAAACTCAGTCATTAGATTCACTTTATTAAACTGATATTTCACCCTAATTATGCATGGATGACTTAAGTGGAGGAATCATGGGCTCTGTTTCAGCACTATGGAAGCAGGGTTTTGTAGAAAACCAGTAGCAGTGGAAGTGGAACATTTCAAAATTAATGTCATTCTGCATTTATGGCTAGCCATAACATTACTTCCACTACTGCTGATGTTGCAGATGTCTTCTTATCAAAAATCCATATTTTATGTAATATTTGTAATTAAAACAAGTATTTTCTCTGAGACACAGAATATTAACTTGCCAGCTATGTCCTGCCTTTATTTCACACCTCTACAGTATAAACACAAGTTTAACTCATAAAAAGAAATTGGCTTGGTAAGTAGCTGAGACATACTTGACAACATTAAGAAAACACATTTGGCCATTCCTTTGTGGTAACATAAGCCCGAGAGTACAGAAAATTAAGATATTTGAGATACTTTGTAAAGAATCTTTTGCTCAAAAGCCAAATCTCAGAACACCACAAAGCCAAAAGCTACCTCCTGCTCACTGGCATTTTAAGAAGCCTTAAATTTTGAATGTACCATCATCCACAAGCTTTTTCTCTCACTGAGACAGGAAATGCAGAAGAAAGCTCTGTTGCCTTTGAGCAAAATATTTTTCCCACAGAAACTTACTTAAGAAGCTTGGGGAAGTTAGAGCTGCATAGGCGCATTCATATAAACTTGAGGGGAGCAGATTCAGAACCTCAGCCAACCCAGGAGAGTTTTCCCAAACCAAAGTCAGCCACTCCATCCTTGTTCAGGGGAGGACTGGCCAGAAGGAAGAGGACATGGGGGAGGTCTTGCCCACAAGGCTGTCGCACAAGAGGTCTAAGAAGAGAGATTCGGACGAAAGACTGTGCACTTTCCTACAAGCCTAAAACCTTCCTGGACTCTGTGAGGGAAAAAAGTGAGTGTGAAGAAAAAAAAAGAAATAAAAAATCTTTCCTGAGTTTCCATTTCAGTGTTTGACATCCCATATTGTATGAAACAAAAAGAGAGCTTATGCAAGTTGGTGATGAATTAATCTAAGATGCTGTTCCTTGAACCACAGAATCATAGAATATCCTGAGCTGGATGGCACCCATAGGGATCATTGAAGTCCAATTCCTGGCCCACCTTTCACAGCTGAAAGGGAGACAGATGCAGGATCTGACCTGGGGACTGGCCACATGATCAGTCCCTACCCAGTTAAGTGATACTTAACAGAGCAAAATACCAGTGGCAGAATCTTCTTACAACAGGCCAGACTGCAAAACTGATTCACATTTTGACAATAAAATACAGCTCATATTTTCTGTGACTGCAGTGGATAACACAGGTGGCATTTCACCTCCACTGCTGTGGTAACAGTAACATAATCAAAATTCATTCTGAACAGAATCCTTCTGCAGAAATACAAAGATATCTTAATTACAGTGGTACTGCATTTAGATTCTAGCTATCTATCCTAAGTGATATTTTTAGGTATAATTCGTGTCCTGTTCATGTAAAATGAGAACACAGCCTTTTGAAGGCACTGTAATTATATCTGATCAAACTGCTACAACAAGAAAATCGAGCCATTATGAATACAGGCTGGAGCCTGGGTAGACACTCAGCAAGCACAGACCAGAGAAGATTCACTGCCTGCTGTATTTACAAAACTGCAGAGATTATATTGTTAAATTCAAGTGAAGCTGATTCAGAATAATTTAGTTAGGAGGTCATATGCTATGCTGGTGCCATTGCCTAAGGGATAAAACTGCAATTGTAAAAAATATTTTTCTAATTCCAAACCTTTAAGGTAAAATTGGAACGACAGAATAAATATCAATATATCATCATGCATACCATGTATGATGCTCCAGAGCTGTTGTTATGCTAACAAACCTATGGTATATGTATTCCAGAAAAAGACATTACATGAATTATACTATGGTGTCCCAGTTTAGAAAGACAGGTATCTGCCAGCAAAAGCTGGAATTTCCCTTGGAATAGAGAATGTAAACCCCCTCCCCCAAATTATTATAATTTTGCAATTAGGGGCATTCAGGCAAAGATTTGGGAATAGGAATAACAGTTCTTTGCTAGGAATATTAAAAATACAAATGTAGTAGTACAGAAAGACAAGCAAACAAAACAAACAAAAATCCTAGAAAACCCTGAGAGAGTCAGGGACATGACCTGACACCCTGTTGGTCAGGGTGTTAGAAGCAGTCCAGATGGATCCTCCTGGAGTAACAGATGCGGTTCTGTAGAGTAGAGATGGTCCTGTAGAAAGTCCAATGATGGCAAGATGGGTCCAGTCTTCCTCTGGGAATCCAATGGAAAACAGGATGTCCTGGTGTTCTCAGGTCTCACTTTTATCTAGGTAGGAATGCCCAGGGCCCTCCCCCTCACTGGGCAGAGCATCTCACAATGCGATGATGTATTGTGTCATATAATTAGTGAGCCTCAATGGCCCATTATCAGCAGATATCCTCCTGGAGGGAGGATGNGTAACAGATAGGGTTCTGCAGAGTAGAGATGGTCCTGTAGAAAGTCCAATGGTGGCAAGATGGGTCCAGTCTTCCTCTGGGAATCCAATGGAAAACAGGATGTCCTGGTGTTCTCAGGTCTCACTTTTATCTAGGTAGGAATGCCCAGGGCCCTCCCCCTCACTGGGCAGAGCATCTCACAATGCGATGATGTATTGTGTCATATAATTAGTGAGCCTCAATGGCCCATTATCAGCAGATATCCTCCTGGAGGGAGGATGGGTGGTGAAAGGGATAAGAAACATTGCCCCACCTGGTTTTAACAGCTGGGCCAAAACTCTCATTTGGCCACCTCTTTGTTTTGGTCAAGCACCCATAAGCACCCTGTACTTAGTCTCCTAGCAACTTTATGGGAAAAATTCTCTAAGTAAAAGGAACAAACCTAACCCCCAACATATGTCATAGTGAAAAATAAAGGGGTCAGAGGTATTACTGAAAAGTATTAAAGCTTCCTTCCAAGTATAAATCTATAGCTCTACAGATCTTTCATGTTTTATAGACACTAGATGTGATTCTTCTCTTCCTGAAAATGACTTTATATGATGGAAATTAAGTAACAATTACTCCTGTCTCATATGAAAGAAGTCAGAGTTTGGACATTTGAGTGAATGCTACAAGATCCTCTGATCCTCTCAAAGAGCTCACCGGAAGTGTTAGAAGAACAAACCATCCCCATTTCATGCTATGTGTGGGTGCAAACGTTTGTTCTTACTGCAAGTGTCTTTGTATCCCATCCCAAAAAGGACACTACACAGGCTTCCATCTTAGTAAACTGCTTTTTAAATTGTCCCATAACAGAACTCCCATAACAGAACCCTTACTGATTTTAATGGTTATTCTTGGGTGGGTATTTTAAACAGTAAAAATGGAGTGGGATTTTTATGTTTCCAAAAAGAAGGAAAAGATCCTTTGGCTCTTGTTCTCTTCAGCTACTCAGAATCAGTGTGGTCAGGCGACAGGGATTAAAAATCTGCAGTACTTAGAGAAATGTTTTTTAGGCAAAAACAAATAATGAATGAGCAAAAAGTAAACTGTCACATTCAAGGCTGAGGTTTATTTAAAAATGCAGACTTCTCTTTTAACAGATCAGTTTCCATATCCAAAAGACACAAATTTCATCACTACAAGTAATAAAGGAGAGGGAGAAGGAGGGCTGTCTGAGCCCCTAAAGGATCCTGCTTGTGCAAATTCCTATTTGTTTGGGACACCACCAGTACTTTGTATGCTCCATCAAGCCAGGAAAAGTGGCAGAAGATCAGCTTCAAATGAATAGGACTCTATAGGCCAAACTTTCTGCATGGAAGAGAGTTCTTCATGGATATCCTAATAATAGAAGCCTTCAGATCTAAAAATATCCATAGAAGGCACAAACAAACTCAAGAGGACAAAACTGATTAGCAGTTTTTGTATTTGATTATAAACCATCCTTTAAACTGGAAGTGACACTTTGTCAGAAGTCCAGCTTTGCAATTCCTTTTATATCATTTTTGTGACAAAATCTAGCAGCATGTCTTTTGCAGTTCTCCCTTATTTATTAATTCCATGAATAAAACATTTTTCTGGTGACTGACTCACCCTGACTATTTGGCCACCAATTCTGCCCTTTTTATTCCTTTAGGGAATGGATTTCCTTGCAAATTTAAATGGCAGGCCTGAAGAACACTTTAATGATGGCATTCTACACAAATGGTATTTTTTTTTCTTGAGGAGCTGATTTACCTGGCTCAAGAAAAGAAAAATGCTTCAATTAAGGGATTTAAATTATTTATAAAAAGTTCCACATCCTGGTCAAATGTTGTCTGCCCATTTCCCTAGGTGATGCACATAAGCACAGTAAAATAATACCATTTTTTAAACCAGTTAGCACTGAAGATGAGAAGAATCACTAGTCACAGCAAACCTGGAGCAAGCACAGTAAGAGTCTTTACAGAACTTGGACAAAGACACTTGCTTAGCTTGAAACAATAGAAATCCACCCTGTATCACCCTAAGTAAGACAGGGAGAGACATCTTTCTATAGATCTCAGCACTCCAAGTTACTTTAATCACATCAAACTTTGTTTCTCTTTTTAATAATGTAACTATGCCAAGTACTCCATGGCAAAATGAAGAAATCATGTCCCCAGTGAAGTCAGTGACAAGCCACACATTCAAGAGATCCAAGATCTCAGCCCCAGTTTATTATTCTAAATGGGATAATCAACTTTTCACGTACTATTATTCCATAACAATGCAGAATTCGATTCAAACACCTCTAGCCAAGAGACAGTGCCCTTCAGATCAATGCACAACCTGAAAGTTCTTTAAAATCCAGCACTTTCATCAGCATTGAATAAACTCTAGAATGAGTTATTATCTATTCTCAAAAGTCACAGGAACTGATGCCAGAAAACTCAGGCATAAAACATTTTTTCTGTGCAATAAAATTGAAGTAAATAAGGCATTTATCACCTTCATTCTCAACTGAAAGTATATGGACTCTCAGAGTCTTGTTTAAAAACACATTTCCTCCTTTCTGGGCAAAAGAAAGACCACAGAGCTCCTGCCTGAGAAAACGAAGAGAACAGTCAAACTTGAATCTCAGAGCTGCGGGCACTCCCTGTTGAACCCCCTGTCAGGGGGGATTTGTGGCAGTGAACCTGCATGCAGCTGGTTCATAATTGCTCTAAGCAGCATCTCAGATCAGCTTTCTCCTACTCTTCTTTCCAAAGAGTGGGGTTAGCTCTGGACCAGGTGCACATTGGTGGACTAGCGAAAGAGGACAAGGAGTGAGAGTTCTGGCACTAAGTTTTCATCAAAGTATTACGCATCTTTTGTACACTGACGTTTTTAATTTGTGCATCACATGAAATCAAAGGATGAAAACAAAGTAACAATGTGAAGTTCTTAAGTAATCTTTGTCCTTAAGTAAATGTTACAGCCACTAAAGAAAGAAGTCAAACTAAAAAGAGCAAAACACACTATAACAAAGGTCACTGGACTGAAATGGAAACACATAACTTTGTCACATCCATCCCTACAAGACATGCTAGCAAGCCCACAGCTTCCAACTGTGTCTATATCATCAGAAAATGACAGGTTTGTACTTTATTTCTTTCATATTACCAGTTCAGAGAGAGCACTGAAGCAATCTTAAACATGATTCTGTGTAGTAACAGAATTGGAGGGATGCTGTGTGTGCATACTGCAGAAACCAAAGCCAAAAAAATACCTTTTAGACTTCAGGCTTGACATGTTCCATTTACACTTGGCATCACAAAATAATGAATGTGTGTGTTAACAGCAATAGAAATGAGAGATGTCATTCCCAATAACCTCTGCTGGTGCATGGTGGAAGGCTTTGGTGAGATCCTGGTGAATGCAGTCTTGTTTTAGACAACAGTGACACCAGTCCAGCTTCTCTTCAAAAGTTCTCAAAGATCCTCAGAATGCCACATTCCTTCAATATAGTTCCTTCACAAATGTATCTCTGTCACATTCAAGAGCCTCCCAAAAAAGCACACGAGAAGAGCACAGATGACTCAAAGAACATGGGACACCAAGAAACATGGCCAAGAACAAGTTACAGTATTTCAGACTTCTGTTCATAGAATCATAGAATTAATTATGTTGGAAAAGTCTCTGAAGATTACTGAATCCAACTGTAATCTACACTAAACCACATCCCTAAGTGCCACATCTATATGTCTTTTAAATTCCCCCAGGGATGGTGGGTCCACTGCTTTCCTGGGCAGCCTATTCAAGTGCTTGCCAACCATTGTGGTGAAATTTTTCTTAATATCCAGTCTAAATCTCTACTGGTGCTGTTCTTATGATGTCACCTTTCTTTATATCTTAAAGCCAGAATCTCATGGTCCTATACATACAGAAGGCAGGAGCAAGTGAAATAGTGAAATTCAGGATTTGATGGTTAGCATCAATTCAAGGCTCAGCTTTCACTAATCTAGTGACATCTATGAGTCTTGACAGGAGGTTGCCACAGCCGTTTCACATGAAGAAGTGGTCACTTTTTACTTCAGGTATACTTTTGCACTGCTATAGAATGCTGATCTAACACCATCAGCTGTGGAGGGGTTATTTAACTCAGGGTAGCTAAGTGAAACATACGGCACCACATTTGTCATATCGTGGTTTTATACATGCTGCTACAGGAACCTTTGTAACTAGGATGAAGGCCAAAATCAAGTGAATGTGAGATAAATATTTATTGAGAGCACAACTAATAGGGTTTCATAGGGATTACAGTCATGAAATTAGAAAACAGAGCATGAGAGAATATATAATTAAATTATGCATTTCTCTCATCTTATGAATAATATAAACTGAAATGAATAAACAAAATTCTAGGTACCACCAGATTATGCAAAAAAAAAAAAATTGTAAACTGCACAATCATTTCATTAATGATGGCAAAGACATATTCAATGCTTTAATTTTGATTTACCTATTGCGTAATCCATATGTGGAAAAATATTATAAAATTGGACATCCACAAACACTCTCAGAAGATGATGTATCAGCATAATTTAAAGGTTCAGGATTGAAAATTAACATTTGCTTTTCTGTTATCAGAGCTTTGATGGCTTTAGATGAATAAATGTCAGACATTGCAACAGCATATAGTAGTTACCCTGGATATCCTTACTGGACCAAATCATCAAGTTGCTCCCTGTAACAAGGATAAACCTCTGCCCCCATGCTTCTAAAAGCACAGGCCAGAAGTGGGTGAAAGTATGAAAAACCATATCAATAAATCTTACATCAGGGCTAACTTTTCTTCCAAAGATTAACTGATCCATAACAAGATAAGGAAAAATTAAGTCCTCTAATGTTATGTGAATTCAAAAAAAGTTTCTAATAATCTCTCTATCACCTGTAATTAAAAATCATTGAATATTTGCAGTCCTTATTCACCTGTTCTCATCGTAACCCTGAAGATTTATGGTCATCTGACCATATGTTCAGTGGGCCCACAGGCCACATTTTGAACAGTAAGTGTGAAAGAAATGAACAAGTGCTAATGGGATTTTCAGAATCATTTTCAAGCATGAGTTACATCCAAAAAGATTCTGATAAAACTCACTTAGCACCTATCTGGAGTATTAACTTCTTGAATTTTAAAAGACCTTGTAATGGTTTTGTGTTTGCCAATTTTTATGTTTCCTGGCCAACACACCAATTAATGAGATGGTTTTGTGTTTGCTATTTTTATATATGACTAGAAGAACTCAAAAAGCAAAACAGGCTTACTTTAAAATTACAAAAGATAGTTTAGTCACACACATTAAGAATAAGAAATAAGAAGAGGAAAAAAAACCCAAATAAAACCTTCAAAACATCCTTCCTTCCCCCCCCCCACAAGTATTCACTTTCCTACACACAACATAAAAAGACAAAACCTGCAATTTCAGTCAGTTTTACCATTTAAACAATCTTTCATCAGTTCTTTTAGGACAGGAGTCTCTCTGAATCTTATGGAGACATGGTCACAAGAGAAACAGTCTTCTGGTGGCTTCCAAGCCACACATCTGCAGCGGCCTGAAAGGAACCTCTGCAAACTGTGAAATCCTACCTGTTAGCAGCTTTCCCAACACTGAATATAGGTCATAATTGTGATGAATGAGTAAAGTTGAATTATTCCCCTGGTCAATTTAAGCTCTGAAAATGATGTTAACCCCCCCCTCAGTTGTTTACCTTTTTCGCCTGTTGTCTCTCACCGAACTCAGCGATGTACATGGCCTGCCGACTGCCCAAAGCTGGGGGCAGCGGTGGTGGAGCAGCAGAGCCGCAGGACCGCGGGAACAGGGACGGTGGAGACAGCGGCCCTCACGCCAGAAGTGGTGATGGGTGGCAGGGACAGCGGAGTTGGTGGCCCCCGCACCAGAAGCGACGACGGGCAGCGGGGATGGCGGCTCCCATGTCAGAAGCAGCGACACAGCAAGGCAGTGCCACAGAGAGAGCAGCCATGCTGGAAAGACGCAGCACCATGGGGATCGCTGGCCAGCCCGGGAAGATGCAACAGCTGTGCCACACCTGGGGACACCTGGGCCAGCACCCCGCGTTCTGCTGTGGCAATTGCGCCTCGTGTTTGTCACGCATGGTTACGCCATGTGCCGTGCCATCTTGGAGAAGCGGCGGTGCAGATGTGCAGCACCTACGGGCATCCAAGCCAGCACATTGTGTCCTGCAGTGGTGGCCGTGCCTTGTGTCCCGTGTGTGTGGCCACGTGGTGACTCCGGGGGACACGGCAGTGGCTCTGGGCCCAGCTGGAGGTGTGTGTCCGCCCTGGCCGTGGGCATGGCGTCCCTCCACATGGCTGCTGGAATTCGAGAGCAGGGCAACTATGCAAATGAAGGAAGCCCAATGCCTACCGGGAAGAGAACCAGGAGATAGTCCACCCGCAGCAGGGAAACCCCACCGAATTGAGCTACGAAAGAGACAGAGATGGGTGATGCAAAAGTAAGACTACTCTCCCCTATGATTAAACCAGTTGTTGTATCTCTCGCCATGACCTTTAGGAACAGCCTCAGAGGGCACGACCCCTAGACACCGAGCCAAACAGCGACTTTGGATGATCCCTGTGAGGTTGGAAGTCCCGGCTGTGCCTACAGCGCACCCTAGTGGGCAGAGCTGCATATCTCCTTCTCTGAGTTATGCTTGGGAGCCACAGCAGTGTGTGCATGATGACCCGCCAGGCCGCCCTCCCCCCCCTCCCCCGAGCTGATCACTAATAAAGGCTTTATTAAAAGGAGAAGGAACTCTCATGGCCTGTTTATTACAATAATCTGCTTATTGGTAGTACTAATGCCTCCTCTGGTATAAAACAAAGATTCTCTTCTTCTGTTTCCAAAATCTTCATCTCAAAACTAAGCATCTCCTTTTTCCTTAGGAGCAAGAAAACTTCCTATCACTTATACTAGCACTTTACATCCCCCCAAACAGCATCTATATGTTACAGGAAAAAAAAAAATTCCATTGTCTATAGTTTATTAGAAATGTCCAGCCACTCTAGGCCACTCCTCCTCCTTTTCCCCAATACTCTTTTCCACTTTCTCTTCACTGACTCAGTTTCGTGCTGTGTCTTTTTATGGTTCAATTACTTTGTCTTGTCTTCACTCTAGGGAAAGATAGTGCTTTGGAAGTTCATCTGCTGATGAGAAAGAGATAAATGTGCCCATGTCTGTGGTGGTCACGAGGTCCCTGCCGGCGGGAGCTGCAAAGATCTCAAGGCCATGCCGGTGGGGAGGCTGGGAGATGCCTTCTTTCCCACCCCTTGGTCTCATGGCATGGGCTGCTCAGAGCTGCTTCCTCATGGCGTGGGCCACTCCCTCGCAGGGCCAGCAGCTCCCTGAGGCCCGAGGAAGGAGGGGGAGAACATCCCCCCCAGCCCTGGCCTGTGACAAGGGCAGCTGCCGGGGCTTTTCCTCCTTCCCCCGCTGCTCGCTGTTATCGCGCCCAGGCATGGCTGGATTGCTCCCCCACGGGGGCAGTAGCTCCTGGAAGCCTGGCCAGGCCTGGCCCAGACACCCAGAGGCAGAAGTGGCCTCTGATAGGAGTTCATCTTTTCTAAAGAGAATTTAGGATCCTGGCAGGGTAATATTCCATATTTTTCTTCAACTAAAACTAAACCATGTTAACCCATAACACACCTGCATGAACAAATTTTATATGATACCTGTGATATACTTAGCACATGTATAAATTCCAGGGGATCCTACAAGGATCAGACTAGGTATTACTGATTAATTAGAAAAGCCAGTGAACTGTGAGCCCAAGGCCAAGCTGGAAGGTATCACATGAAAAAGGCTTGTGTATTTCTTCGCTCAGCCATGGAATTTTAGGCTTAACCAGCAGAAGACAGGACAGTGATTGAAGGACTTCCATGCTGCTATGGTCAGTTGATTTTAGGGGTTCAATTTTCACTTTTACAGTATCAAAACAAATTTTTGCAGGTTTATCAATGATTCCATAATTGAGCTCAAAGTAACTGTTTCATAATCACAGATTGTGACTCAAAGCAATGACAAAGCCACCAGCTGCGTCATTTCTGGCATTCACCACCTCCTCAGCTTGAAAGGCTTTCTATGATCTCCAGGTTTCTTCATAAGCATTTATTTTGCTGCTACTGACAAAGGAATTATACAGTAATGTTTTGAGGGAAGATTATCAGTTTACAGTTTTAACTGTTTGCCTTTAAAACTGCTGGATTACTAGCAAACTTCTGACTAACAAAAAAAAAAAAAAAAAAAAAAAAAAAAAAAAAAAAAAAAAACACCCTTAAATAAACCAAAAGAGAAAAACACTGCAGNAAAAAAAAAAAGTAGCCCTTAACTGAGCCCAAGAGAGCATCAGCTTCAGGTAAGAACTCAGAGTTCAACAGGAACTATTTCTGCCTCTCAGTCCCTCTCTCATGTTTTTTATTAGCAACATCATTAAGCTTTGCCTTCAACCTGGTTGCCTACCATCTCTATTATTCTTACCTTATTTAGCCACTGAAACCACTTCCCTGCAGTTGTCTGGATAGGGACTGATGTAAGGAAAAAGTGGTCAAGATGGGATTATATAAGAAAAGTATATAGTAAAGTAATGTGTCTTTTCACATCGCTTTTATGCTGCTCTGGCAGCCTCAAGCCCCTCCTGCCCTCTTTAAAGCTACTCTATGCTATTAGTCCATAGAAAAGGAATCTGTACCAGACATCATTAATTGATATCTACCATTTTCCTAGTTCCTCAAAATAAACATGATGGTAATGGTATTCTTCATTACAACACTTCAGCAGGAAATAAAGTAATAACTGCAGCACACCTAAGGGTAATATACTTGTAACTCCCACTTCCAAAAAAAGGGGAAATTGATTTATCTGCAAAGAAAAAGGAGCTTCAGTTCTGCAAACCATTTCAAAGACCACCTACCTGCCTTGTGACATGGTGACCAGTGGCAGTACAAGCCAGCCTTGAGAATTGGGCAATAGCAGAAAGTCAAAGTACTCAGAAACCACAAGTGACTTTATAGATCTTTGTGATATAAACATTTCCAATATTGTGCTGGTTTTGCACAGAAGCGATTTTTCCAAGAAAGTTATAGCAAAATAAATCAGTGACTAGGTTTGAATATTGACATCTGGTGAAGCCACTAGAAAGGTGACGTGCTTCTGTGAACACACAAGTTAAAATCAGAGAAATCCCAGGAAAAGTTCTCTTTCCTTCTAGCCTGGGAAGAGGTAACAAGTGGGCCTGGCTCCCTCCTTGCTGTGGGGGCCAGGCCAGCCAGGCCCTGCCCAGGGCCAGGCCCCTTCCCAGGAAGGCCGCTGGGCCCCAGGTCAGGGCTGGGCCCGGTTATTGCTGGGCAAGGAGAGGGGAGGAGAAAGGGCTCCATCCTGGCAGGATCGAGCCTCCAGCAGCTGTTAACATCTTGCCACTAAGTGGCCCCCCACCATCCCAGTCCCTGGGAGGCCTAGCAGGGCCAGGCGAGGCCCACACCCTCCCCCAGTGGCTGCCAGGCAGAAGAAGCGGGGAAGCCCCAGTTGGAGGCATACTGTTGTGAGATCCTAGCTGAGTCCCCACAGAGTGCTCCAGCCACTGCTACCGAGACTCCTTGCTGAGGGAGGTGCTCAGCCATGTGAGAGATCGTGTTGCTAAGACCAAGGGCGGCTCTGCAGCCATGCAGGTAGATCACCTTCGGCCACTGCCCAGGAAAGACCATCAAGCTCTCTGCACACCTGGGAGAGATTTAACTCTTTCCTTACAGAGATGAAATTTGCAAAGCATTAAATCCTATCTGAGTGAGAGAAAAGGATTAGAGGGAGGACACGTAGAGAAATAGTATGAAGATATCAAAGTCAGTGAAGGAGCTGAATCTTAGATGGAAAGGAAATGAGAAGATGCCTGATATTAGTCTGAAATTCTTTCGTAAAGCCATGGTAATGGATTGTAATATACCAGGATATCCCTGTAAATCGTGGGAAATATGCTTTGGGGAGATTGGAGTATTCAAATTGTAGATTTGAGCAAAGGTATTTGTGGTGGACTAAGCAAATATTGAAGTAGCTATGGTTGTATGAGAAGTTTGAACAGAGAAAGAGAGATGAGATGAAGATGAAGCTCTGCCCCTGGGAAGAAGATCTCTGTTCCTAGAGATAAAGACGATCTCAGATGAAGACAACCTTTGCTTTTGAAACGTTCATCTTTATAAATGGTACCCCATGAGTTTACATGGCCCATTACGCAGCTGTGGGAAGGCTGCATGATATGGGAAGGACTTCACAAATGCAGATTCACAGGTGGCTGTTTTCTGTGAGAATTAAAAGCCACAAGAGAACTGTGAGAAGTTCTGTCTTGTGAGAAGTTTCCATGGCAGACCAAAAGAGACTTTTGAAATGAACTGATGAAAGACTATTTTATAGGCAGTAAACTGACCTAGAGTTCCAAGTTTTGTCTCTATACGTTGCCCGTGAGAAGAGAAAGGAAAGTTGAGGGAGAGGGGAAATGTTTTGAAGGTTTTATTCTCATTCTTATGAATTTTTTTCTTTCTTGTAGTTTTGTTAATAAGCCTGTCTTTATAGCCTTCTAAGTTTTGAGCCTGCTTTGCTTTTCTCATAATCCTATCTCACAGCAGAAAAAGAGTAAATAATTCTAGTAGGCACTCAAACCACTACACTAATTTTGGGAAACAGAAATTGGCAAACTGAAACCACTGCATGAATTGGTGTTTTCACCCAGTTTCAACCTCAAACAGCATTCTGAAATACATACTGTACCACTATGGTAGCAGGGCCCGGGTGACCTCTGCAAAACTCATTTCAAAAGGCAGCATTAAGACACTCATATCCATGTTTTGTTCAGAAGAGCACCTGCAATATGTTTTGGCAGTATTCCAGAGCAACAAAAACAACCAAGTTCTCCTTTCTCATTCCTAAGAAAGCAGAGGTAAGCACCACAGAAGTGTCTTGCCAGTTTTCTTGGGCACTTGGAGGAATAAAGAAATGGTACATTGCCTTTTGTTGCACAAACACCAGTCAGTTTTTGACAGTGTCAGTGCAGCTTCCAGAGGCTGCTGCAAGAAGAGGTTTAATAATTTGAAGAATGAGAAGGATGTCAGGATTCTGCTCATGACTAATGACTTCATGCTGTAATGCTTCAGGACTACACCTTGAGTTAAACAACCTCAGAAAATTAACTGAAGAATTACCCAAGCAAGAAGAGAGTGAAAAGCTTCAGGACTGCATCCTGTACTTCTAGATGGACATCAATATCTGGCTCAATGTTTCCTTCAGCTTGTAGCCCCCAGTGGTGTGAGGTGGACATGGGGGGAGGAAGGGAGGGAAAGAAAAAAAAAATAAGGGGAAAAGAAAAAGGAAAGAGAACCACCTGAAATGAGAGATAAGTAACTGGGGGAATTACAAAGCTGGCTTGTGCAGTAAAAAGCTCAGTATATAGAACCAATTAAAGCTTTCAATATGAGGGAACAAGGGTCTCATTTCAGCTGCTGATCAGTTTAGATTCATAGCCGCAATAGAAAAGGCTATATTCCATGTCTTTACCTCCTGATTATTAAGAACAATTTCTACTCATGAGTCTTTGTTTCCTTAAGATAGATTCACACTTAGTGATTTCTCACCTGATGAGCACTATTCAGAAAAAATTCACAATCAGAGCTCATAATAGATTTCACATATTAGTAGACTTGCATGTCAACAATCCCCATGGCTCACAAAATGTAATCCATCCAGGAAAACTTTTCAAAAGCATGTGGCCTCGAAAACAGGTCTAACAGAAGAAAACTCCCAACTAAAAAAAAAAAAGAAAAAGAAAGTTAAGGAAAGATCTATAGTTACAAGCACGCACAGTTTACAAGATTAAAAGGAATACAAGCAAGTAGAAAGAACACCAAGTGCTGGTATTGCCAGAACTGCAGCTTATCTATAACTGTCCTAAATCACTGAAAAGCCAAGAGTTGCCCATCTCTGATCCCTGGATACCATCAATGGCTGACACTGAAGCACAGCATTACCAAAGACTGCCTATGTCAGGATAGCTGTCTCCCATTTATCTCCTCTGCCATCAGGAACCCGTTTGTGCAGATCCCAGTAGAAAACCTGGCAGAGAAACTGAAGGAGAATTGAAACAGCCAGAGGAATAATTTTTCCCCCTTTCTTTTGGACAAAGGCAGACAGTGATTATCTGCTGAATTTTTAGGTAATAAAGGGAAGTTATGTGTTCCGCATCCTCCTTCATTCAAAAAAACAAGGATTAATTTCAGTTGCCCTTAAGCAAGAACAGAAAATGTACAAATGCAAAATCTGTGTAGTAAGAATCTATGCTGAAAAGTACCAAAATGGGAAGTATAGTATCTTCCTCAAACTCCATATGGCCAGCCTATTGTATCAGATCCTCATCTGATTTAAACTTCAGTGTTGGTGACATAGAGATTAGGAGCAGCAACAATACACATTTTCCCACATGCTCCTTTCCCAACACCTATGGCTTGCTTATTTACATGGAGGAAGCAGAATAAAAGCTTCAGGCATGTGGTTTTGCCAACAGTTGATTACTGAAAGAATTTCTGCTCTCTGGGATGCAGAAATGACAATTGCTCTTGATGGTGGGACCAACACAGACATTCTCCCCTGCAGCCATGAAGGAAGCAAAAGAAAGTTCTCCTGTACATGACCTCCTCATGGCAGTAAAATAAGATCATCACTGTGCTGCTGCCAGCCATTAAAGCTAAAACGCTGGCCACCAGGCCTGACAAAATCTTTACAGCTCTATGATCACTGCATGCATGACTCAGTTTCTTCCTTTTGCTTTGCACTGTTTATAAAGGGTCAATGATGGACTAAGTACTTTTCTTGAGCACAGAGCTTAATGCTTGTGTGGTGTGTGATAAACCATAAAGCATTGGAATGTATGGTGGCCATTCATGCTTAGGAAAGATCTTATGGTCTGCCATGATCAGTCAACCCACACTCCTTCCCCTTCTCTCCTGGAAAAAGGAACAAAGGACACATGCAAAGCATATGCTGCATTTGAAGATGCAAACAAGAGGGTGGATTTCAGCTGCAAAAATGCTACATTGTGCTCTCTTCTCTCAGGGCATGTGCAGGGTCCTGAACACTGACCAAAGACACGCACCCTTTTATCATCAAACAGCCAATATGTGCTGGCCTATTCATAGAGAAAAATTACTCATCTAACTGCAGGTTCTCAGACCCTTGAGTCTCCTTAAGGATAAGGGAAACTCAGAGTTGATTTAGTTCTTTCTGGTGAAGCCCTGAGAGCAGACTATGGTGAAACAGCAGAACATCCAGCAGGACTATCAAAAGAACTGGGCCTGACAACAGAAGAGGGTAATTCACCTTCCAGCCAGATCTGTGGGTCTTATTTAAAGAGAATTCGGGGGTGGAACTCTGATCGAGAAGTTGCAGAAAAAAATTAATATCCCTACTTATTTTGCACTCAGACTACATCTAAACATTGTAAGTTCTTCCTGCACAACACCTCTTAAAACATGATTTGCAAGATCATCTAGTCCCCATTTCCAAACAAGCTCTCATTCAGCATTCAGCAGCATACTGGAGACATCCCCTTCCTTGTCTAATACACACAAATCCTTGTCCTCACCTGTCATTGACTCCCATCACATTGTTTTTCTACATGTTCTCACTTCTGTAGCACAGACACATGCTACTTGTTTTCACTGTCAAGGCCTTAGCAAAACTATCCTTTGCCTTGCCATCAGCTCTTATACAAACAGCCCAGACTGCAACCAGCTCTTAAAACCCTCTTCAGCAGCCTGGGGGCACAGCAGGGCCAGGAAGTGAAGATCCTGCTCCGACAGGCCAATGCTGGAACACTTCCACAACCACTGTACTGCACTTCCACAACAGCACTGATGATATCAGCTGCTTCTAATGTCCCAAAAAGTCACTGTGTGATGACTTGCAAATGTCACTGGGTGATGACTTGGAGTGAGAAAGCATCAGGTCTGTCTTTTCCCTTACAACCCTTCAGTTGTAATCCATTGTGGCCATTCCTGCCCAAGGCAGAGTTCTTGCCATGCAGGACCACTAATAAAATCTCTTTTGCTTTGTCTGTAGCATTCCCTCAAGTCTTCATCCAATGCAGTCATAAATCCATCTGATATTCCTCTCTGGGTAAGATGTTAATTGCCATGGCATTCTTCCATAATTGACCTTGTTTCTTTGAGTTTGCAGCAATAGACCAGAGAGCAAATTCAGGTCTCACTTCACTGTAGTATGCAGACCATTTACAAATATGCAGCTGTTAACTAGCAACTCAAGTAGGCAAATGCATTCAGCTCTCCTGTATTTTACCTCTGAGGCAAAGAGGACGAGAGGGATGGCAAGGTTACTCCCAGTCCAAAAAATAAAAATTAAAATAACATTCAAAAGTCAGATGTAAAATTCTGGGAAAAGTCACAGGTAACAGCAAAGGTGAACTGTTACTTGAGACAGCAAAGCAGTGTTAGACTTCATAATGATGTGCAATGATCAGATGATGCAAATCCCATCATGTGGCATCAGAGCCAGGCAGCCAGCACAGGGAGTCCGGGCATCACCCTCTGCCTCCCCAGACTACATTCCCATCTGCTGTGAATTGGCCACGAGCAGCAGCCTCTCCCAGGCATAGACCCATGTGAAACAAATGCTCACAGATCACATATTTTATCTCCAGCCTCTACTTCTCCTTTTGTATGTTGTTCAGGTGCCAGGCAGAAGGGCTGGAGACAAATGTTGACAGGTGAGCTTGAGGCAGATTACCAACTCTGAAATACTCAAAGATGTGTAGGTTATGTACAATTCCCCATGAAAATGCACAGGAAAACTGCTGACTTCTAATACAATCACTTGTAAGGATACAATGAATTTTAAAAGACCCATGTAAAACTGCCAAGTCACGGTCTTTGTTAACATTTGTCATAACAACAAAAATAAACAACCAGTATAAAAGGCTTTTTTTTTTGTAAAGTTTGAGAGTCTAACATTCCTAGACAGGAAGCTGATCTTGACCTGGGGCAAAAGAGTTTTTTGAGTAACCACTGACTTGGGAGCAACAATCAAATCTGGCCAAAGGGAAAATAAATGTTAAAAAAAAAAAAAATAAATTAAAAAAGGGTTCATTTTCTCACTTACATCATGGCCTGAGACAGCATCCTAATTTTCAAAATCTTCCCCAAATATCAACTTCTGTAACATACAACTACACAACTATCAAACTTTTTCATTAAACTCAATTAAGCTTTTGAAAAAATATTTACTATTCATCATTCAAAAAAGTAATATGATTTCACCCCTTAATCCCGAGGAGAAAGTTTGAAAGGCTTACCATCAATAAAAAAAAAAATGCCATGTAGTTCTTTTACCTCAAATAATCTGTTTAGTCTGATCCCAATGCTGTACTTGCCAACATCTCTATAGTAGTTTAGTATGAGCAGTGATCAGACAAGGCCTGAATGTTGGTTTTCCGGCAAATTTCCATTTCAATGCAGAAAATATAGAGGGCTCAAACAAAGAACAACTGCTATACTTGCTGAGGATATGCTGTTCATATTCTTATGTTTTGATTTTATAGTTTTAATAGGTGTTTCTACAGCTTTAGTAGGTAATAAAATAACTGCATAGCTTTGTAGCAGTCTAGACCGACACACCAGTCATAACACTGTCATCTAAAATTCATTTCACTTACTGTAACAAGAGAAGGAATAGGCTCTGTTTTTTAAATTAGGAAAACCAAAACTTACATTAAGTTCCTGGTGTGGGAACTGCTTCAGTAAAACTTAACAGTGGGAAAAGAATTCTATGAGACTCAAGAGAGAATGATTTTGTTTGAAGTAGCTGGATAAATCCATCTTTCTATTTCATAGCAAGATAATGAGTGAGAAACAAAGCACATTTTTCTGGATTTCCCAGCATGGTGAATGTCTTGGCGAGCAGTTGTATTACTGACAGCACTAGAAAATTAGGAATTTCAAAACAAAATGTGTCTTACTATCACATAACACATATAATAGAGTGGATACCACAGCAGTGAAGACATAATCTCAATTGTACTGAAATCACAGATTTTACTGATATCCTATTCAGTCTCATCTATAGCTGAATGCACAACAAAGTTTCTGAAGACCAAATAGTAATTCCCTCTCATCACATTGTTCAACAATTGCAAACTAGGAGTTTAGGGGCATTTGTGTTGCTTTTCCACTGAGCTGAGAAGAGTCTAAAAGGGAACATGTCATGGTGTTTTACAAGAAGAGCAGGAAATTCTGATCTGACTCCCAGAAGAGAGCTGTACAATGTGCTGGTAAAGGGCAATGAAGATAAGGATTTCTGTGACATAAAAGTTCTTGGAGCTAGTACAGAAAGCTCCAGTGACAGAAAAATGCAAAGTTGCTTTGTAACTAGCAGTTATGCCCAAGAGTGATACAACAGCTTAATTAACTGTATTTAAAATGTAACCAGTCAAGAGGCTTGAAAAGTCAACTCAAATCTCATAGAATCCAGAAGACTGTGCCAGTGTTCACTGAATAACCTTCATATTTTCAATCAAGTTAATAGCCACAGCAGTGCAACTCACACCTCTTCCAAAGATTGTGTTTCCAGGGCAAGAACAGATTTTATCCCCCTTCACAAGGCAGTCACTTGCAGTCTCTGTGCAATGTTTCCTGTGAACATGTTTCTCCACCAATCCAACAGCAGAAAGGGCACTCAAATTTGTCTGGGGACAGATGGGAACAGCTGTGGCTACTGGTGCCCTTAGAGAGCTGATAGCACTGCTCTGACTCAACACCACATGAGATGCTGAAGGTAGATAGCAGGAGTTTCTGTGTGTGTGCTACATGCAAAAGCAGTTGCATTAACCTTCTCTTTTTATCACTTGATTGAATTCAGTGACTTACAGAGGAACAGAGGAATTGACCTGTTCCCTTTTGTTCAGAGGCTGTCTTCTCTGAGCCTCAATGCACACAGGGTAATGTCTGTGGGGTAACCCAGAATGAAGAGTGAGTGTAAGACACATTTTTTGTGAAGCTGTGTAACAACTTGGCATCCTCACCACAACCAACACACATGGCTAAAAAGTAGTACAGCAGTTCAGATGAAGGAAAAGATATAAGTAGAGGGGTGGCGGATTCTTTTGTTGGACTACTCTGAATTTCACTCTCTTCAGACTCTCCCAGTGTTATTTTGGGCTAGAGAAAAGGAAGCTTTACATGCTCAAAACTTTCTGTTTGGTAGCACTATGCTCTGGCCAGTGCTTCCACATTTCTTAGGTACTCTCATATCCCAGAACAGTGCAGCAAAATACAGGACACTTGCAAGGCAGATGTATCTGGCTTCCACAAAACTCCATTTGTTCTCAACACTGCATGAAAACTTGTGCCACACTGAAATTCCACAGCAACACTAGACTGAGGTTTGCTTTTCTACAGACAACTTATTTCACCACATGTTGTTTTTGTGGCCCTGTACAATATTTGCAATGTCTACAGCAAATCAAGCAGCAAGACAATGCATCACTGCACTGGGAGAGAGACTCAGGATTCATGCAGACATCCCATAACTTTTCCCAGCTGTGTTACCAGCACTACAAACCAGGTGATGATCTGTGTCATTCCTGCTAAAAAGCATAGGATGACAATGTTTAGGCATTTACAAATGGATTACAAACCTAAAGTAAAATTCTGCTTACTTCTATGACTCCAGACAGTTCCAGCAGACATCTGTTAAAGATCTCAGCAGTTGCTCTATGCTTCAATAAAGATGCAAAAACGTTGCAATAAACAGCCATGAGGAGCAAAAATTAAATCTTACATCATGATGGACTGCCACAAAAGAGTATGTGCAAAAAATCAAAATATTGGGAAGTCCTACAACAAAACAAAACCAGATAGCACATAATTTTATGTGATTATTAATGAGACTTGATATCAACACTGTGATCTAATAGAAGACTTTTCAAGGCTTCTAATATTTTCATATACAATTATTCATACATTTCTGCAGAATTCCACAGGTTATGTTCCCCTACTACATATGAAGATCAAAACAAAGGTAACATTTACAGAAATAATAGAAGGACTGATTTGTTGTCTGATTTTCAGTAAATTACAGATCATTTCTGTTGTCTCAGTCTTCTACCAAATGATAAAGAAATTAATTGTAATGAAGAATTAATTGAGGAAGAAAGTAAAACAACAAACTTACCCCCCACATGCTCTAATCCACCTGTCTGGCCTTGGAACATGCTTGGTTGTGTTATGCAGGAAACCATTCTGAATGAGTTTACTGATTTATTCTGGTCTTCAAAGCGAATTATAGTTCTAAAGAAATACATGTATAAACAGGCTTCTTTTTAATTTCTCAAACACAAACCAATCTGCCCAAGCAGAAGAGAAATATGCAGGCCATAGAAGAGTTCAGCATTTTTAGGTGAAAATCAGGCCTTTTAATATTAGAGATACTTGTGTCTTTCACACTACAGCTGTCTGCAGACATTGCCGCTTTCTGGTTATTCATTGTTATTAAAGCTGCCACTTGCAGTCAGTGAAAAGGAATGTCTAAAAAAGAAGGTTAGTACAAATGATGTGAAACGCTGGTGTCCAGTTACTATTACCTAGACCAACTAAGGAGCAAAGGATGGTTGTCTACCTCCCACAGCTAAAACTTGCATACAACATTTTGGAAGCAGTTTTTAAATCTTAATAACTATCCCAACTTCAAAAGCTTTAGTTAAAAATATTTTTCTCATAGCATATTTTATTGAAGTAGGAGTATTCCCATTGTGAATTGTGGCAAGAGTGTATAATGAATTGATATGAACTTAGATTTGAGTCACCTCTTGGAGATGTAATTTCGTTGATTTCAACTAAACAACTTCTGATTTGTGCTATTATAAGAAATAAAAAAGAGAAAAAGGAAGAGATTTCATCTTGATTTTGCACTAAAGAACTCAAAGCATTAACACCATTGACTGCAGTGCATGCCAGATTCAACTCAGTACCTGAAGAATAGCATTTTTAGAAGGTGTAGTAAATGCTATTGCACCTCCCTGAGAGCAAACACCCACATGGCCAGTGGTTTCTGCTATGTGTTTTTGCTGTCCTCTACTTGGTCTGAAAACATTAATAATGAAGGGTGAGTTTTAAAAAAGAAAAAAGTTATTATGAAAATGTCTCTCCCACTGAGAACATGCAGAATGGAAGTGCTGATGTAGCTCCTTTACCAGGGATTAAGGCCTGTGTGGGATTTGATCCTGAAAACACCACATGGTAGTTTTGCTTTTATTGCCTACTAGGAGAGTAATTTCATAAGTGAGAGTGACTTGACTAAGTACCAGTGATGAACCTTGGAATCCATGTGGTGAAAAGTAGAGACTTTAGGTATGCCAGAAACAGTTACTAGGCTTGTTCCCAGATATGACTGTGGCTGAAACAAGAGCATACTCTTTATTTGGCTGCTTATTATGAAACTATTAAATCTTGAACTATTTAGCATATAGGAATATCCATTTTCCCCAATAAATAGAGGGAAAAGCAGCATTTAAACAATCATAAAACAAATTGAATGACTTATCCCAGTGTGTTTTCTAGATTCTTAACAATTTGTCACGGCAAATGCTCCTTCCTTTCACCTCCCACCATTAATTTTGGAAGTCATCATTAATCTCCAAGAAAAGCATTGAGCTTTGATTATTACTGCTTAATTACATGGAAAAAGACAGACTGTCAATATTAATTTGCTTTACAACAGCACAACTAAGTTTTCTTCAATTCTCAGCACATTCTACAGCTGTCATTTTATGCCTGGTAATGATCAACAAAATTATTAATTTAAAGAAAGCTTTTTACTAGGGAGACAGAAAATTCTTATTTGATCTCATGAACACTCATATTTCATTACCCAACTCCAACTGTATTTTGTTTACCATATGTGAGCCCCGAAGGTAAAGCCATTGCAAGCTTTACTTTGACATTTCCATGTAAATTGCTTGAAGTGACACATAGAAATCTCCTAAGACAAGTTCTGTCTTTCAGGGAAATGGGAGAATGTTCTAAAGACTCAAAGGACAAATTCAAAATCAAGGTCATGAGAGTAAAGGTGGACTTATATATTTAAATCAGAGAAGTCTAATTTCTCAAAATCTTTTCATTACTTTCCACAGCTAGTCACTGAATCACTAAGGGGCAAAAATTTCTGAATGATGAGAATATAAGTCAGTTTTTGCATGTACTTGTCAGCCAAAGCATAGTAAATTTAGTTTGTGTGTCATACCTGCATAAAGTCTTTTTTTGCTCCTGCATCACTAAAAACAGGGAAGATGTGAGGCTTGAAATACTTGAAATCTCTATATTTAAAGAACTCTGCTGCCTAAGCACATGAAGTGGAAAAGGAAGGGGGAAACAACTATATTGAGGTGGATTTCTTCTACAGTATCAGTAGCAAAGCTTCCAATAAAGATAAGTATAGGTACTCATACAGTGGAGGGAGAGCAGGAAGGCATTAAATCAAAGTCTACACAGGAGTCAGAATTGGTTTTTATACCGTTTATATTTTTCCACCATTTGTGTTTTACCTATAATCTGAATCATAGAAAAATGTGCTGAAAATTACTTCTGAAGACTCCATCATTGATTCAGTATCAAATAAGTTGACATCACCAGACACTGATATACTCCTTAAACCTCTAAGGGTGCATACAACTTCCCCAGATAACATTACACCCTTTTAAATCTACCACTGAAATGAGGGAATTTTGCTATTTCCTAACTGAAACAAACTGAGCAGCACCACAAGGGCTGCCTTGCTCCTCAGCCTAGCAGTAACACAGCAAATTCTGTCTCCAACAATCACTTAAGTATCAATAAGCTCCTGCCTCAATCTCCTTCATCCCCTCCTCTTTAGCAGAAACCTACCCCATTTGTTTATCCGTCATAGGTCATGTTTTTTAAAATTCTTATTTCCCAGCTGTTTCTGCATTTCAGCCATCTCTCAATATGTCAAGATCAATTTGTCAGCCATAGTGAAGGCTGTGAGACTGTACTGGTGAGACACAATGAACATGCTGACCAACACATTGCTGCTCTGGGCATTGATCTTCCAAGAGAAGCAACTGAACAACATTCTCTTCAAAGTCAGGCAGTGTAGTAGATGTTCATGTGTAGCCTTGGGCTAATTTTTCCACAATTCATTCTTCATAATGGGAAGATCAGCTCTTTCTTCTCCCTGTTTCCAGCACTCCTCTTTGCAGTGCACCACTGCATGGTGATAAATCACTACAGAAATACACCTCTGTAAGGTAATCACACATAAGGTAAGCATCTGGCCAGCTTACATTCCTCAAGCCTCCCTTTTATCTGTATGCAGCAGTGTCGAGTCAACAGGGCTCTGAGTGTGCTTGCCTGGCCAGAAGAAGCCATGTCAGGTAATCACTGAGACACAACTACCTACAGTGTTGTCAAAAAGTTCATAGCAGGTTTTTAGTAAAATGCATTAAAAACTCAGTATATGCAAGCAGGTTTTAGACGTAATATATTGGAGTTAACAATTCCCCTGGTGTTCTCTGCCTGGGAAGTCAGTGCAACCATACACAGGGGAAAACATTACCTGAATGTCTAATTCTTCTCTCATCCATTTCTGATAAATCCAAAATGCATATAGTTATATTTAAGACTAAATACTTGGCCTCACAATTAGAGACTTCATGATAAAGGAGAAAGAGCCTTTTATAGGGCTTGGAAGTGCACATATCTTGATCTGATTTCTAGTATTAAAAGCTGAAAACATTTTGCCACTGATAGAATTAGTGCACAATCCCTCTTAATTTTGTTTTCTAGCAGAAGATTTTTGTAAAGGAGGAGTAAAAATTATTCCATTTCTAAACATGAGATAGGATCAACTCATATGCTAATTCCTTTTCCCACTTTCACTTTGCTTCGTGCTATACTAATGCTGAAGCTGTAGCATGCCCATGAAATACCTAATTTCCACAGAAGTCATCCTTGTGAAAAGAAATGGAAATAGATGTTTTCTTCAGCGTGGGAAAGGTGGATCAGAAGGTTATTTGATAGCTACGCAGATGAAGCATATTTTCATCTCAGAAGAAAGTATTCCTTAGGCAACAGAACTACTGATGGCAGCACTCTAGCTACTTACCAGTGCACAGAGACAATATGCAAGCAAGCCATATGCAAGCAAGGAAAAAGCCACAACTGATAAACAAATCACAGTCAATAGATCACATAAACAAAAACGGGCAAAGGAAGCTACAAAGTTGTTATTATTCTGACATTGCTCTTTTATTGTCTATATATATTCAATTTTCACACATGGTTTTCTTCTGAAGCCTTAAGTCTCTGCTAATTGTTGAGGTAGGGAGATTTAGAAAGAATTCACGTTATTTTACCTTAACATCAAATAAACATGCAGGCAAGTGAAAATCGAGCTTATGACCATGCTATCAGTCTCCAACACAAATTCCTTTGTGTTGCAAAATGCAGGAATATGGGTTTTGGGGGAGGGTTTTTACATATGTATTAGAAATGGCTGGGGTCTATCTGGGGTTCGATGAGAGATTTCCGGAGACAGGGAAGCTCTTTGGACACGTGGTTTATTGCTCGTGGGGACAGCCAGCCTGACCAGCACCATCTGAAGCGTGGTCCTAACTCCTGGTCCAAAAAACCCCCCAAACTTCCTGTTACAATACAATTTATTCCCTTCTATGCTGAATAATCTGGTTAGCACCAACCAACCAGTACAGGATACAAAACCTACAGAATTTACATACAGCCTATGAGAACTATTATATTACCATACTAAAAACCTGGAAAACCCGTCTTTTCCCCTGTCACCTGGCAAGGCCCAACCCCCTGGGATTCTATTGTTTCCCAAGGGTGGTGCTCAATCATCAGGGCCCTGGTCATCAGCTAACTTAATCACCGTCTTCCTGCTTAGCATTCTATAGCTCAAATCTTGCTTTTAACTCTATCTCTTCTGCAGGTTTTACACTCTCAGAATCTTTCACCAATAAACCGTCTTTGCAGGGCTTTGATGCATCATCCTCCCCAACACATATGGACTTATAACAAACAACTAGTTAACTTATTTCATAGAAGAGGCTCTCAATTTTTTCAATACCTGTAAGGATATACTTACAAAACTAAAAAACCCCAAGAAAGTAAAATGCAAATTCAGGTCAATTTGAGCCTTCAGCTGCTGAATGGGTAAAATAAAAATATTTACACAGAAAAACAAATTCACTCTGTGTTCTAATTTTTCAGCATCATGAACAGCAATGCAGTCAAACAGTGTCCATCTTGTTAAAAATGCAAACTTGTCACATGCTTGCCTGAGGATGGGGTAAATAAATTTACTGAAAGTACGTCAAACTGGTGCAAAATCCACTCTCAAGCATAAGGTTTGGATAAAAATTTGAGCAAAAGACACAGATCTGTCTGACCAAAGCTGACCAAAACCTCATGCAAATTTCCATAAACTACATGCACACTTAGAAAGGATGCCAACATTAACCTTCATACATATCTGAAAACACTAAAGGACTGAAAAAGAGTAAAGCCTCTTTTACTTACAGTATTCTACAATGTTTTAATTGTCAAGCAAAACAGCTATTCAAAATGTCTCTGTAGCTTATTTTCCATGAGCAGTTCCTGCAGAGCCAAAGACGCTTCATTCTTTGATAGGATTACAAGTTTGACTGATAAAGACAAGTAGAAATGCTCAGACTTTTATAGGGTTTTTAAGGCCCTGAAGTATGGATTTAACTTAATGTATTAAAAACTGACTAAATTACTTAAGTGTTGAAAATACAAAGAAAGGAAATACTAAAAACATTTGTTAGACATCATCATGACACAACAGGAGTCAGTCCCACTGACAATACAGTACTTATAGTTTCAAGGTAAATATTGCATCCCTGCATATACAGCTAAACAAACACAGTAAGAACCATAAACAACAAAGAAGAGAGGGAATTCAATCAGAATGGACCCATATGGCTGATAAACTGAGCCTACACAAAAAAAGAAAACCAACAAAAACAAAAACAAAAACAAACAAAAACAAACAAACAAACAAACAAAAAAAAAAAAATCCAAACAAACAAAAAAAAACCCCACCCATAAGTTGTAATGCACACCAATGCAAAGTTATACAGCTATGAATAAAGATTGTCATCCTCATCTACGGAGTGGGGGCCCCTGCCTTGCACAACAGAAACTCTGAAGTCAGTGCCGAGTTCCAGTGTGATCTTTGTCTGCACAGCAGAGAAGCAACAAAAGATCGGAAGTGGTTCTGCTCACCTCTGAAGCGCTGTTGGGACTCATTATAAAATACTGAACATGGAACTTCTGATGTTTTAAGGTCACTGAAAAATTGAGACAGACAGAATAGATTTTTGAATCAAATCAAGAGACAAAACAGAAACTAAAAAAGCTGTCTTGATTACAAAAATTTTTAAAGGAAAAAATACCTGTAATCATGGCTCTTAAATCCTGCAGAGGAAGTTTCATGAGACCCAATGACAAAAAAAAAAAAAAAAAAAAAAAAAAAAAAAAAAAAAAAAAAAAAAAAAAAAAACAAAAAAACAAAATCCCAACAAACAANAAAGTGAGACAAATTGAAATTAGATAAAGCTTTTAATAGTAAGGATGATAAACGGAAATAAGAAAAGAAACTGCATGTTCCCTGTTTCTAATATCTTCAAATGATTTGATGCCTTTCTGTTAATGATGAAGGATCACTAGGTGAAACCATACCCTGTATTCCAAGCAGGCTGGAAAATTGACCTGTGGACCTCGACATGAGAAGCAATTTCAGCAGTTTACAGCCAGCAACATGAAGTTTCTTGTTTATATCATCTCTACAACTGATCCTGTGGGCAATTAGAAAAACTGCCACCCAAAATTGGGGTTTGAATTAAGTAAAATTTTTCTCTGTCTCCTTATCTCCACTGTAACAGTTTCTCAATGTTCTCCAAACCACCAATGCACAGCTAGATCAGAATAATTGGCTATTCTGATAGATAGAAGTACATTAAATTTCTTCAAACTAAGCATTGCAGATGAAGACTAAAATTGAAAATTCAAATAGAAAATTCAAAATGTGTAGAACAGGTGGTCTATGAGGAAAATAATAATCATATTATTTATTACAATATACTCGGACATATATACAAAGGGGTGTCCCAACACTCCATTTTCTTTAATCATAAACAAATGTCCTGTTTTGCATACTCCTACTCTAAATATTCCCTTTTATGGTAGCCAAGACCAAAGCTGTCTCAATCCAGTCAGTCATCACAGAATTTTTATTGTTCTGCCTTGTTTTTTTTCCCCACAAATGCACACCAATAAGCCAGACCTAATAATAATAACAACCTGGATAACAGAACTTGACTTGAGAGCTTATTGTAGAGAAAGAAATGCCTCTTTTCAACACATTTGCAACAGCTACTGCATAACAAAAAAGTCCAGTTGTATGATTGTGGCTATCATGATTTAAAAGGATTTCTTTTCCCACCTGAAGGCATCTACCAGGTTAGGTAAATCCAGAGAGAAAAATTACTTTAACACAAAGAAACAGCATCTGACAAAGGAATTTTTCTGAAAATGTCATCTGACTTCAGATAACACTCCCCAGGTATTAGGCAAGATTATATGTCTCAGAGTAAAGATGAATTTATTTCCTGCCTGGTTTTCAGCTCACATTATATATTGAGATTCTGCATGCAGTGACTGCATTTCAGACTTCTCCAGGGGAGGTGAAAGAAGCAGATGCCACCCAGAGAAAGAGACAGTGCACTGCCAAGAAAAGAACATGTAAGTATTCCCCAGTAAGCAGCAGGGCACCATCTTCCCCCATCCCACTGGGAGTTTTGCCATCTCTTCCTATCGGAAAGTGGTAGTGAGGCAGCGCTTGCACTGCAAGAGCTCTCAGATTTCACAGATGTTTACAAAATAACTATTCCAGGTGAGGAATAGAAAGTTACATTGTCCAGTTTCATGCTGCCCAGAGGAAAATGTAACTTTAGCACATAGCCTTTCAAAAGCAGTACTTTCCAATACCTGTGAGGCAGAATAAGTAAGCAACCAGACACCATTAAGTTTTGCGCCTGCTTGGGAGAAGCCTTCAAGGGCAGTCCCACATACAAGCAAATCCAGACTAGGCCAGTCACAAACACTATAAGACATAAATCATAAATATGGTGCTAAGCAAAGAAGTGAAGGCACTGTGGTTGACATGGCACTTGGCTTTTTGGGAGTATTCAAGACACCCATGTTCATCTCCCACACACCACAAATGAGTTTGACTCTACCATGACAATGCTACACCCAGCACCATTCCTCACCTGACATTTTCTTCCCCCATTTCTTTTCTGTTCATTGTGTCTCTTCTTATGCTGTTATCCATTCCCATCTTCTTCCAGACTTCCAACAGCCTCCTGAACTTCTGCCTTTCCTCTTCCTCTCTCTGCATTCTTCCTTACTGAAGCATCATATTATATTCTTTCTGCTCCTCTCAGTGATTTCTTCCTCCTTGCACATTGAAAGGGTTTTCACACTGCTGGATCAGAGCTCTTAAGAAAATAAGGGTGCACAGTTATTTATTTACAAAATTTTTGTGTGTGATTAAAATTTGGATTAAAACATGGACAAATGATATAGCATCTCCATTCAACTAATGTGCCTGTTTATCTTCACAGATCAAGAATCACAAGATCTATTTGTAAAAAGCACTAATTCCAAACCATAGTTCAGTGTTTTTTCTAAAGTTGTGTTTAGTTTGGTATATTTTATTCTCAATGGATTTACTTTCCATTCCTTTGTAAATGATGCCATTATTTTACTATTATGAGCTGATCCTCTGGGAATCCTCTTAATTCTCTACTAACTTGTGAAATTAAGCCCAAGCCTCTTACAAAAGCAGAACAAAGCTTTAGATAATTATTTTCCCTTACAGTATTCAGTAGCTTGGGTGACTTCTGTTTGTGGTGGAGCTGGAACATAATGTTGAGCTTTTGGCAGAGATAGACCTCAAGGTACAAGCAGAGCCACCAACACAGTCCTCCCTATGAAGCTTCATGATTTACCAAGACCAGCCACTCAAGGGCTGTCTTCTGCTTGCATATATAATGGATCAAAGAGCAGCACAGAGCTTCCTCTTGCTGTCCTTGTCATCTCTTGGTTGTCACCATTTTCCTGCTCTCAGATGTTGGCAGTACTTATTCCGGCCGCTGGTCTGGGGTCCGCCGTTTGAACCCAGGGAGCTGAAGCCACCCCAAAAGGGTATCTCACCAGAGACAGCCTTCCAGGGGCCAGAGCACCCCCTCAGCGGGCCGGAGGCTTCTCTCAGCAGAGATAGGGCAGCTTAGTGATTTCTCTGCTCTTATGTGATTTCAGCTCTGCGTGCCCTGTCCTGCGAGGCAGCCTCTATTGCTCGCCCAGGAAGAAGAGAGGAGGGTCCCGTATAGCGATTCCGCAGGAGTCAGCTTTATTGCAGAGCACCAGCGAAGGGGAGCCAGTGACGGGTGTCCTGACAAGCGGGGCGATCTAGGGGGTTTTTATGGGCAAACCAAGGTGGGAGTGGAGGAGCACGAGCCAATGGGTTACAGCAAATTACATTCAAACTTCTGGGGGCTTACAGGACCTTTCTTGGTCGCTGTAGCTGAAAAGTTACTTTCTTATCTTGGGGGTCTGGCAGGGGGTTGTGCACTCCCTTTCTTATCTCCTCAGCAGCCCTCTCTCCAAGGCAGGGCCGCTGGGGCCCTCTCCATTCCCACAGTACTGTTTCCCTGTCACTGTGTCCAGGGATGAAACCAGCACCTCAGCTACCTCTAGAAAACGGCCTCTGCACATGAAGCATCTCAAGCAAACAGCCACCTCATGGCTACCACACATGAGGAGCCTTGGAGAAACAGCTGCTTGGGGCAAATGGCCACCATGTGTGGGGAGCCCCAGCAAACATCTGCCTCAGGGCAATGGCTGTTGCAATGTATTTGAACAGCTTAAGCCACAGTGTACCTCAGCCAAACTGTCTTTAGTTATTCTTACCAGAACCCTCAGGAATTCGTCAAGGTTAGTAAGATATAAACAGTGCTAAAATAAGTAAGAAAAAACAGTTAAACAGAATAGCAAGAATGCAAGAACTAGATAAAGGAGGCTCAAGAAGCGATGGACTGTAACCAATCATATTTCCTGCAGGGTGCATCTGAACGTGTGGACAAGACAGAACCTCCAATCAAATAATGCATGATTGTGTGGACAAGTAGTCTTAGAATGTATAGATATAGTTCAATGTAAACGATAAATGGCTTCTGCTTAATCATATTGATTGGTCATCCAGTTCTGAGCTCCCACAAGCAAATGGTTGCCTCAGGCAAACAACCGCCACATGAGGGGCGCCATCGGCAAATGGCTGCCTCAACCAAATGGTGGCTGTGCGCATTCCTATCATTGCCTATGGGCCTTGCAGTACATAGGGTTGCAGGGGACACTGAGAGCAGCCAGTCCAGAGACACCCTTTTCTTTTCACACCGCTAAAGCAGGACTTGGGGCAGCTTGACCCAGGGCACTGCTGTTCTTCCCCCACTGCAGGGCCACAATGACCCCCAGGCCAGCTTTGGGCTCACTGCCCTGTGTGGTTTCTTCACAGCTGCTTTGTGCACTGGGGTTTATTTGGGGCAAAACGGTAACACAATTCCTCATGCACTGGCTCTCTCTTGTCTTCCCAGCTAAGGGCACAGCACATTTCCACTCCTTCCTCACAACAGTCCTGATGCATCCATCACCAGCGAGCTCATGGCAAACCACCCCTGTCTGGGAACTGCACCCAGGAAGTTTGCAGTGTGAAATTGGAAATGGAGAAATAAATTGCAGAGGTACACACTGCTCCTAGAGGGCAAAGCCCATTGCCACAGCAATCATGGAGAAGTGCAACCCACATCTGAAAGGAGAAGGGAAGCTGTGCTGCAGATTCTCACACTGCTCAATAGCACTCACCCTGGGCAACACATGCACTGGGCTGGAGGATTGGCGAAAGGAAATAATTTTCCTTTCTCAGACCATTTTAGTTAACACATGCTGTGACCATATGCTTGCCCACAAAAACAATCTCTGCATCAAATATTAAACCTTTGCCAGGGAAATGTCTAAGTCCTGTACTTAAAGACACTCAATCTTTTCTGTTCATTCCATGAGTCTTTTTTAAATAATTAATAACAGAGACCAAAAATTATCTTTCATATGTTTACAATTTCTACTACTATGTAAAAAAGCAGTTCTATCTGATTCTTGCCACACAGGCCCAAGTGAAGCACAGTTCTGATTTACAATTTATGTTTAAATTCTGAGATAAAGGGCAATTCTTTTCCCCTGAGTACAATGCAGACTTTCCATCTGACAGTGCTTTTAAGGGACTCTCCACCCCAGGGACCAGCTCCTGGAAACCCATGGGCATCTCAGCTGCCTTCAGCCCTTTGGTGTGAGGCACAGGTAAGGCTTCACCACCTGCACTTTTGCACATTTGGCAGCTCTGCATATCTACCCGGGCCTTAGCCCCCTCTCCCAGGTTTCAGCATGCCCCCAGTACCATGTCACATCAGCAGTCCAAAGCTATATGCCTCTCCAAGACCCTGCTACAACTCTTCGGACAGCTTTCATCAGCTCCTCATGCTGCCTGTCCTAGGCCTTTTCTGTCATTCCACCTCCCTCTTTACCTTGGCAACCCCCCATCACAAACTCTCCTCAGGCCCAGGAACTGTCCCCCTGGAAGTTTTTTTCTCTGGCTAGCAATAACCCCTACTCGGTGGTATTTCCAGACAGCCCTGGCTCCTGGGAAGGGACACCTCGTTGGCCCCCTGCATTCACATTGGTCCCCTGCAAGCACAGCATGAGCACCTCAGACATCACGGCAAACAGCTCTTGACCTATGCTTACAGAGTAGTCCAAAATGTAGTCAAGAGTGACGCATACAACAGTGAAAAGAAATCAGAATCACTTGGGTTCCCCAGTTTGCCAGTGCTCAGCTATTAGAATTCAGTGTGCTCTACTTAATATAATAACACTGAATTAACTTAAAATGTGTCATTCTACCCCTATTAAGCAGAAGAGATTTCCAAAAGGAAAAGGAAATGCTAACTGAGATATGCCATTGAAAATCTTCCTCCTAAATCTTAATTTTGGCTTTGTATGTATTTGATGTTGCTGATGGTGAATTTTGTAAAAAGTACTTGTACTTAAATTTGGTTATAGAAGTTAATATGAAGGAATAAACTGACATTTTTCAGCATAAGTATAAATAATATGTTTTTCATTTCTTTATTAAAATGTCATAGAACTGAAGAAAATCTTATTTTCGAGAAAATAATGCTAATGCTGTCCTCCAAGCAGAATGACACATAGTGCAGTAGGAAAGATGGTGAGAAGAAATTCATGTATCCATTATGATTCACTGATGGTTGCTTTTTTTTAACCAATATAGTATCTAAAGGGCACAATAACTGGAATATGAACAATGAACAAAAAGCCATTTTCACATCAAATACACTTTACAGTAATGGTTTTGGAATTTAAGTCTCATTCTTAATCCATTTTCAGAGGCCTTTACCTTAATGCAACAAAATGAAAGTGACCTCAGGGACATTATTTCCTCTCCACCAGAAAATAGAGGCAAGCAATATAATCTCCAAAATATGTAGATTTTTGCTCTTAAAAGGGATGGTCTCAGTGAGAGCAGAGATGTACTTTACAGCTACTGAGGCATAACTATATATTTACTTTCCCAGCAGTTAATTTGCTACATTGTGATTAGTGCTGCAACCATAGTTTACAAAATCATACTACAATTATTCAATGTTGTTCAGCTTACAGAATCCTCTCTGGCAATTGGCTGATAGTGATTGACTCAATCCAAACAAAGCACTCTCAATACTAATTTCATAATATTTTCTTTCAACTACTTCACATTTAAGTACAGATTTCTTATCTCTGAGCAGCTCACTTGAACTTACTTAAAAGTGATGACCTGGTGAAACAGCAATTTCCAATGTGACATAATAAGAAAGAAATCTAATAAGCATTTAAATGGGAGACACTGTCAAGGGGAAATAGTTTTTAAAATTGCCATTGAAAAGAAATGTTATATTCTATCATATAGGAAAAAAACCAAACCTGTTTGCTTTTCTTCAAATAAAACTACATATTTCAGTCATACAAAAGAATACATGAATTTGTCAAGCTATTTCACTCACAGAAAAAAAGACTATAGCAAAAAGAGAATGTAGAAATAAAAATCAAAAGTATTATCAAGAATTTCAGAAACATACTTCAATTTTTGTTTTATATAAACACATGGTTATGTTGCAGAACTGTAAAACTGAAATAATGAACATCTTATCAAAATTATGTATTTTCTTCTATCTTAATGAGTAGAAAAATCAAAAGCAGCTGTTACATATTTAACCCTTTTGAAGGTGTTTATCTGCTGAAAAAAAACTTATTCAAAAGCTGTACTTAAAACACATGTATTTTTAATCTTTAAAGAAAACCTAAACTTTTCTCTCCTCTCCTCTCCTCTCCTGGCAAGCCCCCAGACAGAGAATTTCAAGGTCTTTTAAAGGTTTCTAGTTCAATTAACTCTTAGAACGTACTATATTTACAAATTTGTACTGAAAATTGCTACCTATTCAAAACAAGCAATTTCTAGACCAAACTCATTGTAACAATGTCTTTGTGCCACAGTCACAGCAGAAAATGGAATGGAAGAAGGAGGGCATGAGACGCCGCCCAGAATCCTCCATCTTGCTCTCATCTATCTCCATACTAAAAACCCAAAACTACAAATTTTCACCCTGTGACAAACTAAACTACTATTTACTTATGATCTTTGTTACTTTTAATTCATCCATGAGTGTGGGGAGTTTTTCCCATGGACTAAGGTCAAAGGCAATGCTTTCCTGGGGTCCCAGCCAGGGTCTCAGACCCCTCAGGGCAGTTGCAGGGGTTTTCCCACGTGCCCTGGACTCCAACAGAGTGATTTTCATGGACGAAGTGTTTTCATAGTGATAAGCAGTGTGATGGGAACAGTGACACAGACAAAAAAATCATTCTCTTGTCACTCTAGATAATGTTGGAGGCATCCTCATGTAGTTGTACTGTCATGGGATAAGTGATAAATTATGCATATGGCACAACATCATGCAGATTTTGGGGAGGGCACTGTGAAGGTGAAATGAATACCTTCTGCTCATGAATGTCAATCTAACTGAAGTCTTGAAAGCAGATACTGCTGTCAGACTGCTACAAAACAAAAAAGATGGGAGACAGGTTGTTTGGCTGCTTGCAATGGATAACAACTGAACAGAAACTTCACTGTTGGAAAAAGTAACCATCACAGATCCCAAAAAACCTCTTTGTAGGGTAAAGGAATTTATTTTAAAATGCTTTGTTTCAAGGCATTGTTTCAAGGCATTGAAACAAAATTCTCAAACCACTAGAAAGAAGAAAGAAACGATCACTAGCTAGACCCTGATATCAAGTACTGATGTTAAAATCAGTAAGAGCAAGTATACAGTTGGATTTGTTTTCTCTGGATATTCTGTCTTTCCCAGATTTTTCCAGCCTAAGGGCTTGACTCAGCTTCTCAAACCAGCACAATTCTTTGTCTCTTTCTTGCTTGGTGGAGATCAGTTGTATTTCACACACATTGAGACATGACAAATGTTCTGCAGTTGTGTAAAATGTAATTAATTAGCAAATGCCATGACACAAAATAGAAAACAAACACAAGCAACTCTACAAAGAGGTTTATCTTGACATATGGATGTGCATTTACATGCACGCATCTTTCCCCCAAATATCAATAAACAGTAAGTCCTGACTGAAATTTATAAGAGTGTTTGTTCTTTGATTTGATTTTAGTTTCAAGATCATTTCTCACATACCAATAGCTGTTATTATATGACTTAGCAGTAAATCAGTCTGGCCCTTCTAGTATTTTTAAGCAACTTTACAGATTCTGTGCTGAAAAGTAAAACATTTCATCACAGAGAAGCTGCTGACAGATGAGTGCAGATGCTGATACCTACTTTTGGCACAGACGAACATGAATGTAAATAATCCCAATATCTACTTGCCTCAGGTACTGCCTGTGATCAACAGCTGTAACAGAAACCCACAAGTCAACTCATAATGTAACTCTTGGTCAGGCCGAGATTTTACTGGGATTGTGGGACCCAAATACAGAGCTTTAAAATTTAATAGCACATTGATTAAACGACTTGATAATACACATCTGAAGAATGAAGCTGGAAGAAAAAATTATGCTAGAAAGAAGAGGAACCAAAGACAGTACATCACAGAAAGACAGCTTTAGAAAGTATGTAAAATTTGCTTGAGAGTTGGGCTTGAATTTAGCTTCTGACATTAACAGGAGCTGCTGGCATCACTTGATACTCTCTTCTGTGCAATCAAATGTGTAATTGATGTGTGTATGATGCCAGATATCCCTTAAGAGCTTCATCTGACATGTGTCACTCTTACAACAGAATTTCATAAAGGCATTTCATATTGAGCTGTGCAAACAGACCCATGAATGCATTATCTTTGGCAAAAGGTCATATTTTTCTTCATTTTATTCCCTGTGTGTGCTCTATCTGTAAGAACAACCACTTTACCAATGTCAGGACTTGTTCTACATCTAGGTCTTATTATCAGGAAAATATTTGATTCCTTTTATCCCTTGCTACAAACAAAAAATATTTTACCCCTTACTCAGTAGATGGTCAGATTACCTGTGGCACAGAGCCCTTTGAACACAACAATAGTTTTAAAATCACCTTCTCAAAACACCTATCAGCCCTGATTTTGTCATGTAAAATATAAAACAAGACACATCCAGAGTTGGAAAATCCAACAACATCTGATTGCTCAGTGAACAATAGCATTATAGTTCATGGCAGAAAAAAAGGTGTTGGTTCATGATACAAGTTGAAATTCCCACAAGACAGTGGTCGTAAAAGACTGAGCAGTAGAACTGAAGCTCCAACGAAATATATCAAAAATATAATTGTGATATTAAATGAGAGAAACCTTTCTGCTTCTTCCTTTATAAGACTATTTTTCTTTCCATTAGGAAAAAAAAGCGCCCCCAAGCAAAAAACCCAAAACACACACACACACAAAAAAAAACCAACCCACAACAAAAATCAACAACAACAAAAAAAACCCAACCCCATCAGTTTGAAAGCAAATGGCTTTTAACAGACCTCCAAGATTTACAGAAGTTTGTATTGTCTGAGCTTCATGCTCCTCTATTGCAGTCCTCTACAAGACTGAAAGTATTTCAGTTTTCTAGTTCTTGGTTAGTTGGGAGCAGAAGTAAAACAAAAGCAGGATTCAGATCTTCAGTCAACAATTTGTATGTCTCCTCTGCCTTATTTGTGTACGAGCAGGGAAACAGAGTGAGAAAAGGACAGTAGGTTGCTCATTTGTTTGGAGCATGTTGTTTGAGAAAGAACTATTTGTCATCTCCATGAGGGAGGGATGATGATATCAGCTAACTTATTTCTCTGAACAGTACTTCTTTTAAACTATGTTTTGTAATACACATTATTTTTTTCTCAATTTACCCCAAAATTCAGGATACTGACAGTTGTTTTAATGAGGAGAAGGATAACATGATGGTGACAAGTAATTCTTTGTAGAAAATATGTTTACCTAACAGGATGCATGAAGTTCTGTTTCTACAATCACAGGATCCAACACTGTAGGCTGTCATTACTTGCTGCCTTGCCCAGCTCGCAGACAACACAGAATTTTTCTTCAGTAGCACAAACCAAAGGACTTGTCCCTCTAGTTTTTGCTCCCTATCATGTTCCAGATCCATGATGTACTTGCTTTTCCTATGTTATTTCAGTCCAACACCTCCCTTCCTCTTAAACTTGCTAACATGAAAACAACAGCTCTTTTTCACTGCATGACTAAAGCCTTACACATCCTTTCATTTTGAGTGAAGTCTGGTGGGGCTTTTTGTCACTTGCTCTACTGAGCATCTCCCATGCCTATATTTCACACCAGTTGGTTTGGCCTTGCTTGTAAGTTTAAAACTTTAACAGGTATCATATGAGATCAAACAGTTAAAATTTTCTCCTGGAGCACATTTTCAGTGTTTCAGCAGGAACAGCCATCCCACAGATAAAAGACCTCAAAGTGAGCAAGATTTTAGAAAGAATATAGAAAAGGCTATCAGAACACCACAAGAGCAACCACTCTGTAAAGGAAGACACTAACACAGAGTTATATTCAGATAGGGATTACAGTTTTATCTTTTTACCCTTATCTTTTCTTTACCTTTTATTTAAAAGATGGGGGAAAAAAATCCCAACTAATTTACTTGGGGATAAGAGCAGTCATAGAAAAGTGGAGTCAAATTGTTACTGAAGGCACCTTACTTTTCAGTCCTGTGTATTAACAGAGTGGTTGGGTACATCTCAATTCTCATTCCTAAAAAATATCTGGTCAGTCTTCAACACCTGGAGTGATGTCCAGAACACTTCCATTTTACATAATCGCTAAACTCCAATTTGAACTTCTTTTTCCCACATGGAACCAATGTGCATCTGTTTTGTCTCACATATGAAAGCAGAACAAATAGCTGCCACCCTCTGTACAAAACTTGTTGCAAAGAAGTTCTCCTGTTCTCCTGTCTATTTTCTTTATATTAAAACTCAAACACTCCTTTCGATTTTCATTCTGTGCTTTCTAAACTCTTCCTTGAGCTACCTCCAATTTATCCACATTCTTATTAAACAATGAAATATGTGTTTTTACAAAAATACAATTTTGCTGTTGTCCACTCCAGTATCTTTCCCTGACATTTACACTCCTGAACAGTTATTACTTTCCATTTTCTACCCCACCTTGTCCCTTATCTTCCTTATATATGGGACTTTGAAAAGCTAAACCTGGTCCTGTTGGTTTAGCCTTTTCTGTGAAATTAACAAAATCCTTTTGCATTCTAGTTTTGTCTTCCATCATCCTTACAACTTAACAGTGTGACGTCCTCTGTGCATTTGACCAGTTTAGCCCCCACTCCATTACCTGATTTCTTAATGAAAAGACTGAACAGAAACCAGCTGCTTCATCCCCACTTTAAATGCCCTCTTACTCTGGCAGTGAAATATAAGTTTTTAATGGTCTCCACTCCACTGTGTGCAGTGTTTCCAGGCAGGACACAATTTCCTGTGTAGTATATAAAGATACCATGAGAAAAAAGGTCAAAAGCTTAATATAAGTCAAATTATGTACCTCCCCCACCATGTACTGAGTCTATTATTCTGCCCAAGAAAGACATTGGATTAGTTCAAAATTACTTGTTTTTCACAAACCTATAGGGACTTTTTAACCACTTCATCATCTTCAGCATTTGTTAAATTGACAATTTACTATTTTGTCGCTGAATATTTCCTGAGGCCAAAGCTGGGCTAACTGCTCCTGGAATTTCTCCAGATTTCTCAATTTTTCCTGACATCTTTAGGTGATAACTGTGTGAAACTCACCCTATTAATAAACCCTATTCTACAACAAGATAAACGTAACAGTCTCAGAAAGTAATCAGCATATAAATAGAAATACTATTAATCTGAGTGACTCCAAGAGTTTCAAAGAGACCATGGCTCATCCAGAATTTCCAGAAAACAGGAATGACTGGGACTGCTTATTTTAGTAAAAATATGAATTGGAGGGGTGAAAGGATACCTGTGAGTGCACAGCATAAAGCAGCTAAGCCAAATGCTCCAGTGAATCCTCCTGTGATGCAAAACAAGCAAGCAACAAAACTGAAATACACACTTTTAATTATAAAACCCCTGTGTTCTTATTTTAAAAGGGCAGGCTATGGATTCATGTAAGCATTGCCAACAGTCACTAGTGAGGGGAAATGCCTAGCAGACAGGATTAGACAATGCTGCAGATAAGAGCCAAAAGCAAACGCTGTCCCCTCCACAGAGGATCAGCAAAGCATCAGCTTGCCTTCTTGAGTCTAAACCTAGAACACAGACACAAGAATTTGCTGCACTTTTGTTTTGTTTGATTAACATCCCTATGTTTTAACATTTGTGCAAAGTCCACCTCAGCCCAGATTTTGTTTGTGTTCTGTCTTACAGTATATCCCTTGCACACTGAAATATTTACAGCACAGGATTCAAAGATCCCTCTGACAACAGAATTATTAATTTTAAAAGCCTTAGGGCTTTTTATAGTAACTGACAGGATAATATTAGGACTTCATAATCATTAGAGGTGTTTTGAAATAAATGTCATTTGTTTCAGGTGAGAGGATTTCCCCCCTACAGACACTTCTGAGCATGATTATGCAAAGAGAAAATAATGTCAATATTACAAAGGAATTTTCTGTGCCTAAATGAGATGCCTCATGCCTAACTTTTTGAACCAGCTAATGCAACATTGTAGTTATTGGTTCAAAGCACATCTACTTGATGTACAAGCTGCATGTCAGCATTTTGTAAATTAGGACCCATGGTCTGTAACATTCAGGAAAGCTGCACACTGATGAAGTAAGGATACACTGAACAAAGGCACCTAGCAAATCCAACTCTCCAGAGCACCATCCAGGTGAGCCTTCATCGGGAAGGCATTGTTTTATGCTCTGCAATCTTCAGCCATACACAACCCAGATCACAGGTCCACTCAGTGTGCCCTTGCCTCTTTCTTTTGACTTCACCTTCATTCCTCAACTTTGTTTTTTTCATAATCTGCCCCAAGAAACAGCTTGCAACTCATGCCCCTCATTCATTCTTCCCTACAGTTTGCAGTTGGGTAGTCAAAGACCATTTCCTAACCACAGAAACAGAGGGCTGCACCAAAGTTCTCAGAAGTTCTCAGCACCTGACTTTACAAATCTAATGTCTTTTGCAAGTCTATGGTCACACATGCCTATAATACAACAGAATTAATAAATAATCATGCTTTTCACTTTTTATTTATTGCCTTGATAAGAACCACAGGAAGAACAGTGCACACCCCGTGCCTCCCTCCCACCTTTTTCTTTGCATGTGTGCACTCCCACATTACAGAGATTGCAATCTAAGAAAGAAAGGACAGAGCACAAAACTGGCATGGAGCAGCACAGCCTCTGTAGGTAGGACTGAAATTCACTTGCTTGCTCTCCACACTTCTCTTCCCATGCTGAGCCATGACAATTCTTTTTTTCTGCCTTTCTCTCCAGACCAGAGTAAGCTATAGCATTTCACCCTCAAATTTTCTCCTCTGCTAAATTTACCACACTGTCCATTTCCTCCAGCTCACTGCTGCAGATTCCCAAATCAGCTATTGAGTGGAGAGACCAGAACACCTCTAGGTCACATAGGAAAGAAAGTGCCACTTGTGTAGTGATACAAAATGCCATTTTGTTTAGTGATACCTTCATGGAAACTATTTACCTGTATGGAAAATACTCTTCACTACAATCACTAGGACAAAATCTTTCCAGCTACTGTAAAATCCTAAACCAGTAAGGAGAAAGAAATTTTTTTAAGGCAGGGGGAATTAATAGCAGAAGGGCTGGGAAAAGAAAAGAAGAGAAGAAAAGAGGAGAGAAGAGGAGAGGAGAGNAAAGGAAAGGAAAGGAAAGGAAAGGAAAGGAAAGGAAAGGAAAGGAAAGGAAAGGAAAGGAAAGGAAAGGAAAGGAAAGGAAAGGAAAGGAAAGGAAAGGAAAGGAAAGGAAAGGAAAGGAAAGGAAAGGAAAGGAAAGGAAAGGAAAGGAAAGGAAAGGAAAGGAAAGGAAAGGAAAGGAAAGGAAAGGAAAGGAAAGGAAAGGAAAGGAAAGGAAAGGAAAGGAAAGGAAAGGAAAGGAAAGGAAAGGAAAGGAAAGGAAAGGAAAAAGAAAAGAGAAAAGAAAGAAAAGAAAAACAAAAAAAACCCTGAGTACGTCACATTTTACACCAAAGTTGTTAGTGCAAAAAAAAAAACCCCAAACAAACTGTACTGTCAAGTGCAAAGACTCTTTACTAAGATTACATTGCTGGGAGCTGCATGGGGGAAATACTATAGGCAGTTTGGGCTTTGACTGGAGTTAAACGCACCCATCAGTGATCAGTGATTCAGATAGCTTTGTCCAATAAGAATTTCTGGATTTCTGCTGAAGAGAAACACTGCAGTTTGTATTTGTTGTGGTTTTTTTCAGTACATTGACTTAACATCAATGTATTGTAGACAGTATATTTAGAGATTTGCAGAATGATATTTATTCTTTTCAGTGCCCCAATTCTAGCTAGAAAGGCATTTGTGGGAGAAAATGGCTTTTTCAAAAAACACCATGGATTGTTTTAAGGTTTAAGTGAAGATTTTAGTTACTTCCAAGTGGACTTTGCTAGAGAAGTGGGAATTTCTCTGCCTGGCTTCCAGAGGGTGTGCCCTTGAAAGATTAATGTTTGCTTGAAGAATGTGCACGTTCACTCACTGCATCCAGCTAAGGGATTGTGGCACATGGCAGTGCAGCTAGGGTTCCACACTCCCAGCAGGTGCAGAGGATCTAGTTTCCATCAAGGTCACGCTCACCATGCCCTCACTGAGCAATGCAACCTATCCAGGACTGGTGCTATGCACTACAGCCCTGCAATATTCCTCTCTGGGACCAAGTCTTCCTGGTGAAATTCTGTTGGTCTCAGAAAGTCCCTGTTGTCAGCAAAGCTCGCGGTGATGAACCCAGTGATAATTTTTCGCCAAGAAGCTGACCAGCTAATGACTACAGTGGTAAATGATATGAACTGATTCACACTGTCCTTAAAATGCTAATTAAAATGGCTGTTTATTTGGGGAAAGTAAAATATATATATATACATATATATACTACTGCAAAATTACTAGTGCTGGATGGTGAGCACCTGTCTTCTATTTAGGCTTTGTGAAAAAAAATGGACAAACGTTTTTAGCAAGCAAGAGAGATCACCTTATCAAGACTGCAATAATTTGTAAGTTACTAAAAACACCCCAATGCAAGTAATAATCTCTCATCCAGTGATCTGAAGGATCTTATGAATTGTCTGCTTTAAATAAGAAACCAAGGGGCCTGAGCTAGGCAGTCTATCTGAAATGACACGGTAACTGCAACCTAGTGCTGTACACCCAGGAGGCAGATTTACTTTGAAGTTTATTGTGCCTTCTCTATGGTTTGCTCTTGAACAGAGCATTTAGTTAGCAATAAGGTATTTATTGCTCACTGGAAGGATACGTGATTACTCAGCAACTTGCATTATTGTATGTTTTTATTGTTTTAGCTGTGCAATTCACAGAAGCCATTGCTTTTGCCACGTCAATAAAAAAGCTCTCATCCTTACAGGTAAAGTCCCTGCATTTGTCAAATCTACTAGAAGATAGATTCTGTCATTTACAACACTTTTCATCATGTGTAGCTCTAATCACAAGCAGCTGGATTGAGACCGCCTTTTCAAAGTTCACAAGGGACTTTTAATGCTGTCAGATCTAAGCAAGGCTTAAAAACTATTTCTCAAAGCAAAATGTATTGGAGGGTAGGATCTGGTGACAAATGTTGAAGGAATAACATAATCCTCTGTATTGTGGTGTTTCTTGACCTGCCTGTTTATTAATGTTCATCTTTCCTCATAATAGCGCAGCTTTGTGTTTCTAATGCATGTTTATGGAAACAAATAAAATGCTGCTGCTTCTCCACATCAGAAAAACCAGCTTGCTAAATGTTAGTGTGGAAGTTGTCAATCACTATACTGCATTGCTTTCCCTACTGTCCCTATTCAAACCTAACTAGCAAATCTCTTCCAGCTCCACAAAAGGACTGACATGTCTTGCAGGAATTAATAGATGACATCTTTCTTATTTTTTCTTCATTTTCTATTTAAAAGCTCTGTCATGGATGCTATGCACGAGTTAGTAACTATTGCCATTTTAGTGCAACTTAAAAATGCGAGTGAGGGACCCTGGTCCACCATAGGTGCTGGGAGATTACAATGGCTAACAATTCTAGGTTTTCCCTGAATCTTTTCCAGCTCCAGTATGCTGTAAGAAAAACTGCAAGTGACAGTTTCTGGCTGCCCTTATTTAGGCAAAAGTCCCAAAGCATTTAGGAAGGGTTTCTGCAACATCATGTGTTTGGCATCCACAAGGCAATTAAATCTGCTCCCTTGCTTGTTTTTGGCCTATGCACATTTAGACATTTGCATGTGGTTTCCAATGTACAAGGACTGAACTAATGGGACAAAGGCACTGAGGAACCAGAGGACTGTAGGGACAGGGAGGGGAGCTTGCCCTCTTTTTAACAGGAGGATTGCTGACTGGACACACAGCCTGAGGAAACATTTCCACCCTCTACACTCCAATGACTGCATTCAAAAGACAAAGCTAAATCAGATCTTCTCAAACCAGCTTATAGGATTGTTGTGCTTCACCAATCTTGAAGTCCCTCTTGTTCTTTGAATACCCTACTGGAAATAATTAATCAAAATAATACCCTAGACCAAAATCACAATCAATCCCTTTGTATAACACGGGCACGAAGTGAAAGCTTCCATTATCTCTATGTTCTTACACCAATATTAAGCCAGAATTGTATCAGTGCAGCACTTCAGTTCTGACTAGTGCACTGCTGGGTCTCTTAATGGGCTGCAATATTGCTGCTTTCAAGGTTTCCAATTTGCATGGGAACAACAATTGTATTTCTATCAGTATGTTAGAAATAATATTCCTCTATCAATCTCTTCAGTGATACAGTCACAGACTCCAGTCTGTTACAGATGCAGGTGTCACTATATTTAAAAAACAAACAAACAAACAAACCCCCAAACATTAATCAAAACTGTTTGGAATTCCATCGTGTTTGATGGCTATCAGACATACAGCATCATCAGATCATACAGCATCTCTCGAAGTAATCTATCAGCTAGAACCTTCTTTGTAGCAGCTAATTCTGTAGTAAGACACATACAGTTCTTTGGGACATAAAACTTACATTGCAACCAGAACCTGATTCGAGAAAATAATATTACTCCCCCTCAGAAACCGGGAAGAGCAGACATGTATCAGGATAAACCAACATAATCTGAATTTTAAAAAAACGTTACATGCAATTTCAGGCAACCTGCTCCTGCAGGTCTAATTTTTGGCCCCAAATTAATCCCATTGTTTTGAAAAGATGATGATGTGTCACCAGAGCACTCTTTTGGGCCAGTTTTCACACTGAGTTTGCAGGGAGATTCACTAAACAGCTAAGCCCTAGTGTAAGTTTTTGCAAAACCAATTCTTCATATTGTGGAATCAGGTGTGTAGTTAGGGCAGCAGCATCATACACCAGGGTCTCTGGATTCCCTTATGCAAATCACAATGTAAGGAGCCCCCAGTCCTCATCTGTGTGGGAAAAAAGCAGATCTCAGTTCAGAAGTAAGATTGGATGCTGTGCTGGGACAGAAGTTGGACTGGGTGATCCTTGGGGGTTTCTTCCAACTCAGTTTATTTTGTGATTCAGCTCCTTAATTGTGTAGCAATATAAGCAAGCCTTTTTCAACACACTTACAAGAACACTAATAATAAAGGAATTGAATTATTTTTAATAAGTTTTGAGTAATTCATTATGAACTAGAAAATAAGCTTAAAAAACCAACCTCAAACCTCATTGGCCACTGTCAGTAAATTTGCCAACACACACAAAAAAAAAAAAAAAAAAAAAAAAAAAAAAAAAAAAAAAAAAAATCAAAAATTATCCCATATAAATTATCTGGGTAATCTGGGTAAATATATAACTTCTTTCAAGTATAAGAAATGCTGCCCAGCTCTCTCGCAAAAAATGCCAGTGATTGCATGTGCAATAAATATTAATGGCTCATAAATTAAATAGCATTATTCTTCTAGACCATTTTGCAAGGCCCCATGGAAAAGGTACAGGAAGTTTGTTGAACAAGCTCTGATATGCCTTTGCTTTCACTTTTGAAAGTGCTTGTCAAAATTTATAGGATATAAAGGCATTTTAGAGAAAGCTACTATATGCCCCCAAATAACAAAGAGCAATAAATAGGAAGTGTGATGCATGAAAAAAAAAATTGTTTTATAGAATTACATGCAAAATGTAGATACTTTCAGCCTAAACAATTTATATAGGAGGAGCTTATGTGACATCGATAACCCAGAATCTTCCCAAGTAAGCTGCAGTCTGTGTTATAGCAGTACATTGCTACCAAGGCTTCATTTTTGGGTGATTAAAGCCAGGCAAATTGTCCCCTCAAATGCAACTTCCTAGAAAACATCAGCACAGACACAAGCCAGGTCAGAGTGATACACTGGGTGCCACCTGGCACACTGGCATTTACTACTCGGGAGGAATTTCAATGCTAGCCTAGGAGGCACCCAGTGGAGTTCCCCAGCAGGGGTTACAGGGAACTTTGCCCACCCCAGACAAGAAGCATAAGAAAAGTTGAAGTAGGAGGGTGAGAAAGACTGGTATGAGGTTCATAGTCTCATTGGACAGGCCTGGAAGGGTCCTAAAAATGCAGAATTCCTGTTGATAGAGGGGAATAAAATGTCAGTGAAGACACGCAAAAAGAGTGATGAAGTGCTTAAACTAACAAGGCAAGAAATGAGTACCAGTAGCAGCATTTTAAATAAATAGGAGAGGAGTGGCAGTGTCCCTCTATGTAATTCCAAACAAGATGAAACCTGAGACAGAACTATAATCAGGCAGACACAGAAATGCTGCTACACAGAATGTAGCAACAAAGTATGGCTGTCCTTGTGAAGGAAGTGAGAATGAGGGACACACTGAAACAACAGTCACATTGGTAGGCTGGGCCATGGCAAAGACACTGAGTGGTCTTGTCTTCAGTGCCTGGGGAAAAAATCAGAAAGAAAGTGACCTTCAGCAAGGAAATGGCAAAGGACTAAATTTTGTTAACTGAATTACCACAGAGTTGTCCAAAATACTACAATCTTAGCTTGCATCTACTAAGTGTGCAAGATATCTGGAGTCTGGATTAATATATGAGATTTCCAGAGACAGCACATAACAGGAAAAAATGTAAATGTAGTTATATCTCCAGCAAAGGTTTGTCAGCTGAAGGTATTTCTGTCCAGAAATAAGGATGAACTGGAAAGAATCTACATTAAGATACCAGAAAACAGTTCATTAAACTTTAGGGTGAAAGATGACAGGATGGACTGAGGGAAACTAAGTGAAGGCTGGTGGGTTTATTATTAAGGTATAGAAGATGACATTGAGATCATATTTTCTGTGACAAAACTTGCAAAATTATACTTCTTAAGAAAATAGGTAGGAAGGAATTGCTAAAGGAGAAGCCTGAGGGACTGGGGAGCATATAAAACATGCTAAAGGGGGTTTTTAGTCACTCAAAAAATAAGCTTAGAGTTCCTAAAGAAAAGAGGATGGATGTTTCTGATGGTGCAGGTAGACTGAAACTTAGAAAATCAATCAAGAAAAATGCTTTTTTTCTGCAACTGTCTGTTGCCAGGAAGCACCAAACCAGGTCCCCGGGGAAAGACCAAGTCACCAGCAAATAAGTTGGATGCAGGCAGTTTATAAGCTGTCCATTCCTTATTTGAGATGGGACTTGAATGGTCAAGAAGCCTGGGGTTTCTAGAGGGTAATAGAGACAGGGAGATACTGCTCTTTTCTCTCTCTCTAGCATACACCTAATAGAGGATGGTATGTGTTTTTTTCTCTTACAAATATTGATTCACTACAGACAAGCTGAGCTGGGCATCAGCACGCTAGGGAATATGTAAGGGAAGATATTTCCTCACCTTGGGAAAACTGAGGGGGTATTAGGTGCAGAAAATAGACAGATAGAGAACAGATGGAGGTATAGAGATGAAGGACACCTCATATCCAAACTGAACTCACATGCACATACTCAACACTACCAGATATTTATGGAGAACAATGCATTTTCCCCAGTATTTGAAAGTTTTTTGGGTTGCTCTGGAGTTCAAGTCCTCCCTCTTTCCTGAGGGTTAATGAGGGGTCTCAGCTGAGAAGTTACCTGTGGAGATGCTAGTGAGCAGAAAGGTCCTTTGCAGATAGTAATGTAAAACTAAAAGATATTCACACCTTCCATTTTTACAAAGCTACTTCTTCTGCTCACTTAACTCCTTCATAGCATTTCAGAAATATGGAAGACTGGAAAAAATAGTGTCATATCTGATAAAGGAAAGTATTAAGTAACTTTAAATGTTAGTTATTTGGACTTCTGGCTTTAGGTTCTTGACAGTAAGTGTCAGAGCTCTCTTGGGGACCCTGGTTCTGCACTTTCACCATGACCCCAAACTGGGGCTCCAATACTGCTACTGGGCATTTGTTCCTTTATAAATAGATTTCCTTTTGAATTCTCTACCTGGATCAAAATGTATTCAGCATGCAAAGACTCCCTGTGATTTTTTACAGTCAGCAGAAAATATAATCTCTAAGTTGAAAGTAAAGAACATAGAAGTGCAGAACACCTGCTTGCTACAACCTCAACAACAGTCTAGCTCTGAATTGCTGAAATGTGGCAATATTCAGTAATTTATAGAGCAACAAAGACAAAACAGTAGGAAGTTGCACTTTCATGACCAACAAGCCAATAAAACAAAAGTGGAGGGGAACATGATTTGAAGTAATCAGACCAAGCAACACAGATATTTCTGCTTCCTGCAGTAAATTAAACATGCTGTGTCAGCTGAAAAAGAAAACACTCCAGCAATGCTTCCCATCTTGAAAGAAAGGCAGTTGTGAGGAAAGGTTATCTGCCACAGCTCCAGCATGGTTGATGTGGAGTTTGTTCCTCAGAAGGAGGCAGTAAGGAGGCAGGAGCTGCTCCCCACAACAACCTTGTAGGCAAGTAGCTTGAACCTGGACTAGAGAAAAGCAGAACTCCAGCTACTTATTTGTAAAACTACAAGAGTTACTTCCTTGTATCACAGCACCATATTTCCAAGCACTGAAAAAGAAAGTAAATAAGATTTCCTAATGTGCCCATGTTACCCCAGTAATTTACTGTCTTTTTCTCTACACATGCCCTTCAAAGGAAAGGAAATTTTTTTTTCACTACACTAAGCATTGTTGTTTTTACAAGTAGAAATGCGTCCATTCCACAGCCCAGGGAGAAGGCTATTGAATTCAGGGTGTTCGACCAATACAAAAAAGCTGGACAAGCCACAAAGGAAGTTTTGAAGAGCAGTCCATGAAATTTTAGCACAAAGGAAAAACAGATTAATATAGCAAACTACTTATGGTTTCTTCTAGGCAATTTAAGGAGCTCGAGCCACGTGGCCTGCTCCATCATATCAGCCAGAAAGGTGCTTACTTCTCACAGCCAAGAACAATAAAATATCAGGGAACAAGCTGGGATCTTAAACTGCCCAGCCTTTCCTACAGTCAGGACCTTACCACTCTGCATATGAAATGTATTGATCAAACTATCAAAGGGTTCACCAAACTAATCTTTATCTAGGCAGTAATTTGCAGGCAGTGGGAAACAAACAAGCAAACAAATAATGAGATAATAAATTTCCTGAAGCTATGAGTAAAGTAGGTATTGTTTGCATAGTAATTACCCTGGTTCAATTTCAGTATGAATAGTCTTCAAAGAAAAGTTGGCCTCCTTTCTCCAAGGGCAAAAATTAATAAGAAATTATGATTACTTTCCCTACTTATTTCCATGGGAGTTGAAGTATTTCCTGTAGGGGATTAAAAAACAGTACTTATCATGGAGACAAGACATTTATTTTCAAGAGATATAGGAAATTCTACACACTACACCTCTAAAACCTTCTGTTCATTGCTCCTTATGTTCAATAATTTTTATCAAAAACCAATGCTTCATCTTAACACTATCAATTGCTCTCCAGTCACATTTCATACATCAGGCATGTTAATATAAACCAACAGTCATTCTGCTGATGTCCATGTTGTAAAAGCAGTCTTGATTAGTTTTCCATACTATCTTAGAGTAGTTTCATAGATTTCACTGAGAGTCCCCACTTACACAGTGAGAATAAATCCCTAAGATCATAACACCATGCATTTTGAAACCTGCAGATTACTTTCCTCAAGAAATTGCACAAATAAATCACTTGAAAGCAATAACAGTGTGGGGAAATTATACAGCTCCAGACAATGTGCAATCAGCCAACGCACGCTGTATATATTCCTTTGCCTTTATGCCTGACAAGCCTATGGTTAGAGACTGACAACAGAGACTGCCTGTTCATCAGGAACAGGGTAGAATTTATAGAAATATCTCTTGAAAGAAAGCACTCCAGCTCGAGTGCCAAATCTCCATGTCAGCTCCAGACTGGTAATAATTTGTGCTCTATCTTCCTATAAAGCAACCTTTTGTTACAAGAATATTCAAAGGGCTTTTGGAGCTGAATGTAAATGCTTCAGCTATAGCACTTCTCTTAAAATGACACTGTGCAACTATGAGGAAAACAAGCACAGGTGACTGAGGATATGGCAAAGTAAACGGAAGTTGCCTCTTGCCTCTAAATCACCATGTTAAAAATGGTTTAGGTCAACTCAATAGCTGCCTAGCAAAATTTGCTGCTGAAATCGTCCACTTTCTAATTCGGAGGAGTCAGATTCTGAACACAAGCGTGTTGACACAGATTGAGAAAATATTAACTATGTCAGTGAAATTATTGTGAGGTTTTTATTGAATCCAGGCTACAAGAAATCACTGTCAGTGGCACAAGACCACAATTTTTACTATTGCTGCCAGCTGTGGAACTAAAAATTCAGCAGCTCAGCAGAGAGGCCAGGGCCTACACTGCACTTTCATAGTCATTGCAGCAATACCTCCCAGGTATTATCTATAACACTATCACCACAGGGGATGCACACTGGAGTGTGCATTATAGTTACAACCTTTGTCGGTTGAACAGCTTTCCCAGTAGGTGATGCAAAAGTGTATCTCCGCTGCTTAGGATGCTTTGCTCTTGCATCTTTCAGAGCATGTAGGAAGGTCTGCCTTCACATGCCCATGCTGCCATGTGTGGAGACCTTCCAAATCTGGGTCTTTCCATAATTGCAAAAGGCAAAAGGGCTTTTACCTGGCAACACCACATGTGGGAGCACAATTGGGATTTGCCCTTTTGCCATGCCAGCAGCACTAGCAAGCAGGAAAGGACACAGAGCTCCACCAGCTTTGCACCATTCCATAAGGGCTTTCTGTGGCAAGTCTTTTCCTGTGCTGATCTGACAAGGAGCAGCAAGTTGTGCTTCATCTAATTTGAACAGGAGATGTCAAGAGAAGAATAAATATTCATGGTTTGGGTCAAATACAGAGAAGTCACCACACTAGGAACAGTACAGGGGAGTAAAGTAGCCTGCCAATTAGGGAAATTACATATTATGCAAACCATAGGATCATTTTAAAAGATTCAAACCCAAACTATATGCAGACATACTGCAGAGAAGGTTGGATGGCATTTGCAGGCAGCAGTAGGAACAGCCTCTGCAGCTGTAACTGTGGGAGTAGAGGTAAGGAAGCACCCTGGGGCATACAGCACAGCCTCCCCCATGCCCACCACCATGGTCACTCTGAGCAGCTGCTTCAAAGCTATGACTCCTGACACTGACAGGCAGCAAAGCAGGAAATTATTTGCCTCAGGACCTGAGCTCAGAGTGATGCATGAGAAACATCCACAGAGAATCACCTTACGCAGCTGGAATTAGAATCGGTGACTTATCAACATTCAAGAGAAGAAGGGGGAAAATCCTAGTTCTCTGTGATCTGGTGATTCTGCTTACTAACTAGGGCTATTCTTTAGCAGTCAATATTTTTGAAAACTAGATGTTATTAATGCACAAGCACAATATGGATTTAGAGTGGCTGAGGAGAAAGTGAGATAACAGAACAACACCTATGCCTAGACAGTCCTGGGATTTGAAGTTCAAAAGCCCGTCCATCAGGTGACACAATTTCTTTGTCTATGGCAGCCCTGAAAAAGGATAGGTGTCACACAGACACAATAAATTGTGCTCTCAAGGGGAAGGGTTGATAACATCACTGGTAGGAGAGGAGACACTAGAAAACTATTAAGTCCTGCCTCATGTGTTGGCAGTTGTTATTACAGCTTCTCAATATGTCATTCCATTTCCATAAGCATGAATTGCGTGAGGTTTTTTTGAGAAGAAATCTTCTGACATGCTTCAAAAGCACAGAATTCAGAAGGAATTGTTTTTTAAAGGACTTAATAGTGTCTGAAAACTGTTCCATTTACAGTCTGAAGGAAAAATACAAATAACTTATCAACCCTTAAATTGCATGCCATTTGATGCACCAGTACCAAGTTAACAATTAATAATCCCATGCCTAAAGGAATCAACTCTTTCTCTTTATGTTGACAGTCATTTACATGAGTTGTGTGTATTCATCCAGATGATAACAGTATTACAGACACTTGCATGGAAAAAAAAAATCTATTTCTGCAGTTGTATCAAGTTTTCATATTGTCACATAGACAAACTGGTTCTGTATTCCTACGCCATGATGCCTTATGCCAGGGGAGGAAGGTACATCCCTGCTTCAGTAAACTGTGGAGGAGTAGACCTAGTGGGATGAAAAAAGAAGAAAAAGAGAGAATTGATGAAAACAATCCATTTTCATCTGGATTTGTGGGTGGGCTCCAGATTATTTTGGTAACTCACTTGCACAGTGTATTGCTGCAGTGTGAAAAAAAAGAAATCAAGAGTACTGCACCCACCACAGCTTAAAGCCCATGTAACCACCCTGAACCCACAAAGGGTGGAAATACAGGTAAAGAACTACCACTTCCCTCATAGTAGTGGTGGAAAAATGAGACATGGGGCTGCTGCAGCCCCCATGCATCTATTTGTGTGTCATTATGATTGAAATTCTCTGCACAATTGAGCCTAAATTGCTTTACAAGGTCACAACAGGTTGCTGCCGTCTGTTCTCAGACCCTACCTCTTTTCTCCTCTGTGACCCTATAGACAAGGAAATGGATTTTAAGGCAAATATGAGACCTTATGATGCCCGCGTTCATGCAAGGGGCTCCTCTCCCTTCAGCTGAACCAGTCAGAAGGAATTTATCTAGCTAGTGATATCAAGTTCTGCTGTGATTTTTTTTTTTTTTTTTGGGGGGGTGGCATTTGAAGCTTATAACAATTTGGATTCAATTTAATACAAGTATTTCTAAGCATGGATATGTGGCATTTCTTTCAAAGTAATTTTCTTCTATTATTATTTGAGTAACTTCTTATGTATGTGACTAAGTGTCTGTGTCTAAACCTTACCAGGAAAAGACTGTACCAGAATTAGGTCTTTCATATCAAATGGATCTTTGACAGACTCACATAAATGAGGACTGATAGTTTAACATAAATTAAGCACTCTTGTCAGGTGCTGTTTTTCAAATAAGCCATCTAGTACACTCACTCTTGGAAAAGCAGAGATAGGGTGTCAGAGAAATCAGTGTATCCCAATGGCTTGGGTTTGAACACAAAAAAAAATGTAATGGAGTAATGTAATTCTTTCTATATAGAGATTCAAGAAAGCAGCAGTGAAAATTATTGAAGGCTTGTTTGGGGAAATTTCTGCTACCAGACTACATAGAAGACAGCTTAAACCACTGAAAATTAATAACATAATAAAAATGAGAGCATATATGGTGTACTCAGTTAACAATAAAATTTTATAATTATACTGCCATGGCTGCTCCCAGCACGTATCAGCTCCAGTCTCACCAAGAGGGTTCTGCTTCCCACTGACTCAAACATGGCTACTCAGATGAATTTATCTATTTATCTATCCAAAGTTCATATAAATTTGGAACAAAAAGCAAACAAAAAAGTGAACACAGAAACCCACCTGTAATCTGCAGGATCATAGAATCAGATCAGAGCACAAGCGTGTCTCACAGCAGAGCATCTCTGTGCCCAGGCTCCCCCAGAGCCACTCTCAGTATGAGTATGGCATCAAATGTCATGGCTTCTGAGAGGGGTGGCTGTGGTGGAGCAGAGAAGGTCACCTGTGCCTGGTTGCAGGCTTCCTTCTGTTACAGGCACCTCACCACATGCAATGTGTACATAGAAACCCATGGTGTAAGAAGGAAAACCCTGCATAACAACAGAGAGGCTGGGTGGATAGAACTTAACAACTGGCCATGAAACAAAGAAAGAAAAAAGCCAGGACTGTACTGGAGATAATTCTTATCAGACAGTCAGATCAGCTAACTGCATCTTGTGTATTGCTTCCACAAGGTACTGTAGTAAAAAAGAATGCTGCTCACATATTTCCACATTTTCCCTTTTGTTACTGCCAAAACTTATGTCTGAGAAAGTCAGTTTACCATAGTATTATTTTTTTTTCTAACTATAGTTTTCCTTTAAAGCTTAGAGGATAATTAAAATTCTTTTCACAGGACAATAGTAAATAAGATTTGGGTATGCATTTCAAATGTAGCATAATAAAGGCATTTTTGGACTCCGTAATAAATCATCTCTCTTTTCTGCAAGCAGTAGAATCAATGGACAAAATCTCTGAAATATACATCACCATTTTCAAGTCTCATACCTTCACTTTGATCTCATCTATCCACATCTCTGGTATCTTGGTATTGTAAATACAGTATTAGCTTCTTTAATACGTCAGACAACAATCCAATAATCTAATTAACTGCAAGTACTGTAGGAATGCAGAAGCCTGCTGATATCCATCAAACCACTGCAGCCTTCACCAGGGCCAGTTGTCAGCAATAAGCAGCCAAACATACATTGTTACATTTTATTTACTTTATCATTTGATTTTACAGTTTCTGTTTAGCACTGGACCGACAGAAGGGAAATGTTTTAGCATTCCATGTGAAGACCACTTACTTCAACAGACTGAAACTTTTTGTACCTAACTATTGGGTAATCTCATCTCTCCTACGGACTTCTAACATTTACATTTGTTCTGAGAAGCTGCAATTTACCCTACTGCAAACAGAAGATCATGACTGGGTATTTCTATTATCTGAGAGTCATTCTGTTTACTTTTCTTCTTCCTTCCACAAAACACTAGCACAAACTACTGCTTGTGCTTTCCATCTCCCCATCACTATTTCACCTTGTATCTACTGTACAACTAAAGATTGTGCTTACTGGTGGGGACAAATCCAGTTCTCAATTCAGCTTTGAATTCAGGTAAATCATAGCCCTCTGTTTAACTCAGCAAGGGTCAAACGGCCAGGCATATACTATGCATTTTAAACCCTGTCCTTGTTTGCAAGAAGACATACTAGTCTTGCACAATAGACATTACTTAACTTCTTTTTACTCTAGCAAGTCCTTTTGGCTTAGTTTCTGTTCTTCAGTTTTCACAACTGGTAGAAATTAAAAAGAGCATAAAAGATTAGGATTATGGAGTATGGGTGCATTTATTTTCAGAAAATTGCATAGTTAGAACTGGACTTTCTTCTTCTAACAGACATTGTCCAAATCCCCTATAAGTTTCATTTTCTGCTGTACTTCTCAGATAAACATTCAGTACTTCTTGGTTTTAGCTCATGAAATATATATATTTCAGAAAATTGTTACCCTTTAAATCCTAATTTACACATTTTCTTCCTTCAGTAACTTCAGACTAGAGCAGCTACTCCACACATGGGTTGGTGTTCAGGGACTTCACAAGGATGAAATCTTTACTATGGACTTCTGTTAGTCTTTACTATTAACCTTTGTACTAATGCATGTCCACAGCAAGTGGGCATTTCTGTATAAGAAAAGGGTTTCAGTTTGCTTCTTGACTTTCTAGGAAGTTTAACTGGAAAGTTCTATGTATGGCTCTTTGTAATTGGCTCAGTGCCAGGAGAGCACCTGTTGGACCTTACCTCTGCTCATCAAAACCTGTATGCCTTCCTATTGGCAGTTTTCAATTAGATCCATCCTCGACCTTTGAGTAGACAAAAGAACAGAGCAAAGGGACCAGGGGGCATTCTTGAGGTTTTTTAGCAGGTGTAGGATCTATCCTTACACTCTGCATGGCATTAGGTAAATTGTTTTGTATTCTTTCAGTTATCTTATTAAACACTTTTGAATTTTCAAGACACTCTCAACCATGCCTGTCTCGCTATTATTTTTAGCCAAATCTGAACAGGGCTGGACCTTCAGAACTTATCGGGCTCCCCCCCATAAACCCTCATGTTTCTGTGGCAGTGGAAAGGCTGCCACTTCAGGGCCAGCCTTCAGAAAACCTGAGCTTATTTGCAGCAGCAGGAGCTGAGCATGCCAGCTGACTCTTATTTTTGGTGTGTAAGGTGGCTCCTTTTCAAGACAGCCCAAGGGCAGGTGCAGACCTGATGGGGCTGGTGTTAGTGCTGGCTCAGCTCCCTAAAGCTAGTGCCAAGAAGGCAGCTTCAAGCTGTGAAGTTTAGTCATAAATTCTGATACAAGTTGCCAGAAAGATAACTAAAAGCTGTTGAGGCTTTTCTTACACCAGGGACTCAGAAGTTGCACTTACAGAAAGCTGAGGAGTGAGGCCAGCAATTCAGAGAGCTGGAGAATTTGATAATAAGCCAGTTGAGTTATCGTGATTGCAATGGTAACTCTGTCTGAGGCTACAACCACTTCTAGGTCATCTCAACTGTGCAGGATGTCTAGCCTGCAAGATCTTGTTTAGAAGCAGCTGTTAACTCTTTTGGAGAAGATTTCTACAGCAAGCCAGTAAAGCTTGTAATACAGTATTAACAAATCTCATTCACATAAAAAATCCAATTAGAGAAATAAATGCACAACACTGCACCTCTGGGGGTTTCCCCACTCCACTGTCTAAAATGCTGCACATTCCAGGCTGCCCACAAGCTGTTTCAGAAGCAGCAAACCCCACACACCCTTTTCTGCAGTAACTCAGCATTTCTTTTTGACCCCAAAACAATGACATTACTCTTGAAGATATCCAGCTCTCCAGAAGCACTTAAAAAACAACCACACCACAAACAAAAAACGCTTTACACTTCCTAAATCACAGTTTCTCCCGTTTGTAACCCAGCCTTACTCATCATCTAGCTAGAGCACATCTTGATAGGTGTAATCTATTTAACTACAAAATATGGGTACATACTTCCAATTTTTCATCCTCGCAGAAAAGCCTTCTCATTTAACTCTCTTCACAGCTTATTCTTCTGACAACATAGCCACACAGAAGGAGCAGAAATGACAGGAATTAATTAAAACATAGGCAGAAATAACTTTTTAGAAACAAATGCTTTCATTTGTTCCAGGAATTTCACACATTATCATTCAGTTACTGCTCAACATCCTGCTCACCGCCTCCTCCACACCAGTGTGAGCAGCAGTGAAGGTACAAGTGTAGGTGACCAGGGTCTGGCGACCAGAAGTTTTCATGCTGTACAGAAAGACAGAGGCCTCCCTTTCTTGAGAACTAACAGCACTCTGTTTATGATATAAGCAGGTAGAGATAATGGTACGCTCCCACACTGTATAACACTGTAACACATTTCAATAAACGCCATTTACCGTCTACCACATTGGTGTTTGTGAGTAAGTGACCCGGTGACCTGGGGTTTGTCACTGTGTCATTCCTGAACCAGGTCGCCACAGCCCCCATTTCAGCAACAACGTGGTGCTGAAACCC
>WEIU01014652.1:1228-16176 GCA_013389925.1 Aegithalos caudatus
GTTGTTGGTTTTTCTTTTTTTTTTTTTTTTCTCCTGTGTGTTTTTCTTCTCTTTCTAGAAAGTCCAGAGCTGGTAGCGAGGGGGTTACGGGAATAGGGATGGAGAGACGCCCCCAATGTAAAGAATGAAATTCCAAAAAAAAAAAAAATTGCTTCCCCTCGGGAGGAATGCAGGGGGCAGGGGTGGGGGGCTCTCTCCTCGCCGCCCCCAGCCTGGGGAAAGCAGCCCCTGATCCCCCTCCGTAGTGTGAGCTCGGCCGAGGGGTCCCCCCGGCCCCCGCTCCCCGCGCTGGGGGTCCCACGGAGGGGCAGGAGGAAGAGGAGGATGGATTTCGAGGGGCTGCAGGGGGGATTTGGGACCGAAACTGAGAAACCAAACGACGTTACGAAGAGCTTGGCCGATCAGTTGGAGTCGGAGTCGGAGGAGTCCCCCGAGGAGGAGGAGGAACTGCTGCTGCCCTCCGAGTCGTTGTCATCCTCGTCCTCATCATCCTCATCCTCATCGTCCTCGTCGTTCTGGGGACGAGGGGGGGGTGACAGAGAGGAGGGGGAGATCAGGGCAGGGTTAATCCATCGTCACCCCCTTGTCCCCTGCTCACCCTCTCCCCCAGAGAGCACGGGGGTGTGACCCCCACCCTCCCACGCTGCCCCCGGGGGCTGGGGCTGGAGCAGGGACACAGGGGCAGGAGCCAGGAGCGAGTTTGCACGGGCTCAGCTCGGGGGGGGGACGCGCCGGAGCAGCGCACGGGGGTCCTGCCCTCACCTCTGCTGCCACTGCCTCGCTACACCATCTGAGGGAGGCTGCCCGACCCGCCTCGTGCCTCAGTTTCCCCCCTCTAAAGCCGGGGAAGGAAGAGGCGTGAGCTGAGACCAGCGAGGGGGTGGGAACACCTCACCTGTCCGGTGGCGAGCACCAGGCACGGACACGGTTTCTGGCCCCAGCGCCATCCAGCACACTCAGATTTCAGTTGCACCGGTGTAAAGCTCTGGTGACTTACTCGGCATTCACACTGGCGCAAACGGAGCCGAGACCAGACTCAGTATCTCCACCAGGAAAAAGACAGGAGATTTTTCTCTGCTCACTGGGGGGCTCTGCACACCCCCCCCGCACCTCTACGTCCCGAGGCTGCTCCTGACTGCGCCCCACGGCTGCTCCTGGTGCCCTCCCCGGGAACGCCGGGGGGGAAATCCTGCTCCCCTTCTCCTCCCCGTGTGTCCCCCTGCTTCCCGGGGGCTGCTCGGCCATGGATCTATCTGAGCCCGGCTGTGGGTGCCCCCCAGCCCAGAGGAGGGTGAGGGGGGGCCCCGTGCCCTCCCCGTGCCACGGCCTCACCTCGTCCCCGTCCTCGCTCTCCTCCTCGCTGCTGGACTCCGAGGAGTCGCCGCCTTCCTCTGACGAGTCGCCGTTGTCGTCGTCGTCGTCCTCGTCTTCGTCGTCATCTTCCTCCTCCTCTTCCTCCTCGTCATCGTCCTCTGACTCCTGCAGGACAGGAGAGTCTTGCTGAGTCCCTGGACCCATGGGTGCAGCTCCCACTCCCCAATCCTTGGCAATCCCCCTCTGGGTTCCTGCATCCGTGGGGCAGATCGGGTGATTCCCTACCCCACACCTTCCTGGGAGCTTTTCCCTATTTACACTGAGAATTGCACCAAAAAGGGGCCCTGAGCAGGTACCAGGGGTCAAAATCCGACCTGGATGGGCTCTGAGCAGGGATTTGGGGAAAGTTTATGGCCTCAAGGACAGGGCAGGCAGCTGGAAGCACAGGGGATGCCTCAAACATGGGGAGTGGGTCCCGAACAGGGATTTGGGGAAAGTTTATGGCCTCAAGGACAGGGCAGGCAGCTGGAAGCACAGGGGATGCCTCAAACATGGGGAGTGGGTCCCGAACAGGGATTTGGGGAAAGTTTATGGCCTCAAGGACAGGGCAGGCAGCTGGAAGCACAGGGGATGCCTCAAACATGGGGTGTGGGTCCCCCCTGACACGTTCCCCAGGGAGGGGGCCTGGGTGGGACTCACCGACTTGGACTGCATCGTTGGCTTCATCTTGGGGTTGGGACCCCGGATCTTCCCTATGCTCTTGCGTTTCTGTGGGAACAAAACAAAGCCCTTTAGGGCTCAATCCAGCTCCTTCCTGGTGTCCAGCCCAGAGAAAATCCCACTGCTGAGCTGCCGTGGGGACAAACCCCCAGTGGGGGGGCTCTCTGGAGTGTGGCACATCCAAACCTCACCCAGGACTGGCCCTGCCCAGTCCCAAGCCCCTGGTAACCCCATCCCATTCCCAAACTCCTGGGATTCCAGCACAGCAGTGCCACGTGGATACTCACGTTGGAAATGTGTTCCTTGTATGCAGCCCGCTCCTGGGGCGAGAGGCTCTGTGGGGACAGGGACACAGTCAGGGATGGGCAGGCATGGAGCAGAATGGGGGATGGAGCAGGGACAAGCTCTAGCACAGGGCACAACCCTCCTCACGTATATAACTTTTATCCTTTTAAGTTACAAAATGTCAAAAAACAGTCTGGAGACGGTTTCCGGAAGAGGGGTGGGAACAGAGACCACGCCAAGCATCATCCCCAAAACCAACAGATCCCAGAATCTCCCACCACTGGGACCCAGCCCTCACCTTGAGCCAGATGTCGAGGTGCACCTTGTACTGTTTCTGCTGCTCCTCTGCCAGTTTTTTGTAGTGGTCCTTCTGGCCCTGGGAGATGCGCTGCCAGCGGCTGCCGATCTCCACCATCCGCTCCTTCAGCGGGAGGTGGTTCAGCTCCCCGTTGGACAGGAGCTCCTGGGAGAACTTCTGGTAACCATTCCTGCAGGGAGAGCGCAGGCACCGGGCTGGGACAGCGGGCACAGGCAGCCCAGGTGTCCATAAGCCCTGTCCAGCCACACCAGGGTCCAGCTCCCTCCTCTTTTTCCAGGCTCTTCCCACCGGCACAGCCAGACCCAGTTCTTCACACCCCAGGTACTCACATGGGAGGTTTCTTTGGCTCTCCCTGGAATTTCATTTTCTTGGTGGAGTTGGTGGAGCATGGAGGGGCCCGCATCTCGCTCAGCTCCCTCTGAGCCACAGGAGAGAGAGGGAGAGAGGGTCAGGGAGAGGGGCAGTGCTGGCTGAGGGACACTGGAGGGACAGGACGGGGCAGAGACCCACCTCGTATCGCTTCTGATCCTCCGCTGCCTTCTTGATCCACATCAGCTTCTCTTTCTTCTCCATGTTGTTCCAAGTGGCCTCCATGGCTTTCAGCGCTTTGCCCCGGTCGTTCTGTGGGACAGAACCACCTCAATGCACCAGAGATGCACCCAAAATTCCTGGGACATTGGGGTGCTGCTGGTGGGGCACTGCTCCCCCCGTGACCCCCATCCTCCCAGCCCAAACCCAGGTGTGTGCCAGGGAGAAAGCACACGGGAATTCCTGCTGCTGGGAGTGATGATCCCAGCTCCAGCCCCTTTCCCAGCCCACTCCTCACCTTGAAACGAGCCAGGTAGTCCCCGATGACGCTCTGTTGCCAGATCTCCTCAGCAGTTTTGGGAGACTCTGGCAGCTTCCCACGTTCCTCTTTATCTGAGCCGTGCTTTTTCTCCGACTGCGCCTTCATCGCTGCCTCCCGTGCCTTGTACTTGGCCTGGGCAGGGGGCACAGGGTGAGGGGGGCACGAGGTGAGGGGGGCACAGCCCCCAAACACCTGGGGGACACAGGAGCTCCCCCAGCACTGTCCCCACAGTAGCACTGACAGCCCCCCCACCAACCCCAACCCCATCTCGGGACTCCCCCATCATGAAAACCACCAAAGCTTTAAAACTGAGGCTCAAGAGCCCTCTAAGGTTTCTCTGTCTGAGGGGTTTTGACCCCCCCCAGGTGATGAGAGAGGGAGGCACAGCCAGTGATGCCCCTCAGTGCCAACACTGTCACCTGTGTGACAGGTCACTGTGATGCTCCAGGGGACGTTTGTGCCCCTGGGTGCAGGACAAGGACAGGAGCACCCCCTGGACTGCCCGAGATGCCCCAGAAGCAGCAGAGAGGGGATGGAGGAGGAACAGAGGGATGGTACCAACCTTCTTCTTCTCGGAGAGGTCGTTCCACATGCGGGCCAGGAGCCGGGTCAGCTCGCTCTCCGACAGCTCCGGCCGCTCCTCCTGCAGCTGCTTCCGCTTCTCCTCCGAGAAGATGAACATGGCTGAGATGGGCCTCTTGGGCTTCTCCGAGCTGGCCTGAGGGGGCACACCGGGCTGTCAGTGCAGGCAACGAAGCCCTCAAAGCCCCTTTGAGATGCACAACCCCACCCCAAGCCTCTGGGGCAGGTGCTGCCCCATCCCTCCCGGGGCTGCTCCCACCTTGCCGGTCTCTGGGGAGGATTTTTTGGATGCAGGACTCGTCGCCCCTTTCCGGTTGCTGCCCAGCATCTTCTCCTCGCCCAGCACCCGCTGCTGCTCCTCCTCGGGCAGGCTCTGGGTGGCAAAGGAGGAGAGACATCGTTAGGCAGCCCAGTGCTAATGAGGCTTTGAGGCAATCAGGGAATAGGGACCCTGGGGAAGAGGAATTAATGCACTTGGGTGTCCTGATCCAAACCCTGTCCCAGTCAGGGCCATCTGGAACTGCACACGTACAGCCTGGGGGTCCTCATGCTGTCACCTGGGCAGTGTCCCTCTCCCCCAGCTCTGTCCCCATCCCAGCTCAGCTGTTCCTCAGTGAAAGCAGGTGGGCACGTGCCTGGCTCTGGGCACAGCCCTGGGTTTTCCACCCCGTGCCCCTGCAGCCGCAGCCGGGGCCGTGTCACATCCGCCCCGGGGACGGGGACGATGCTGGGGTGGCCTCGGTGCCGCTCCCCCGCCCACGCCCCAGCAAGGGAAGGAAGTGAGAGGCTGCACAGCCACAGCCACTGAACATCTCCCCTCCAGCTCCAGTCCTGCTCCCCTCCCAGCTGGGGCCCACCCTCACCTCCAGTGCCTGACTGGAAGACACTGGGTCAGGAATTAGGACAGCTAGAACTGGGCAAGGCTAGGTGCAACCACAGTGCCCACAGCTGGGCCCAGACGTGTTCTGGGGGAGCAGAGAGGGCAGCCCCCCATTTAAGCCACCCCAGTCCGTGAGCAGAGCTCCCTGTTCCAAGATTTGGGATCTCCAGCAGCTGATGGATGAGCACCTCCTCATCACTCACCTCCAGGAAGCGGAGCAGCTCGATCTCGTAATCTTTCTTTTTCTGGAGGGAGATGGAGACGTGTGGTTACACCGAGATCCCTCACTCCATCCCTGCCCCTTGCAGCCCCTGACCCAGCCTCAATCCCTTGGCAACAGCAGCCTCCACCTGGACCCTCTGTTTGCCCCCCATTGGAGACAGGATCAAGGGAGGTGAGCGAGGACCTCAGGGAGAATCGGTGATGCAGACTACCACAGGGACTGAGGAAAAGTGAGGGCTTTGTTCCCAGGGATATTTGTAGCCCAGACTCTCCCATCCCACTGCTCCTTTCCCACAGCACTGGTGCCCACCTGCCTCTCCCCCCACCTGTCCATCCTCAGCCACTCACCTGGTCACACTTTTTGTGGTAGGCGTCCTTTTCCTTCTGGGACAGCAGCTTCCACTGCTGGCTGCACAGCACCATCCGCTCCGTGCTGGGCACGTCTTTCATGTTGGCCATCAGCTCTGCACAGTACAGGGAGTAGCTATTCCTGAAAAACCCATGGAGGAACCCAGTGTTAGGGAAAACCTGCCCCTGTGGAGCTGGCTCTGTGCTAAAAGCCTTCCCCAAAGCCCCCAGCTGGGCTGAACCAGGCAAGGAAGTGAAGTGGTTGTGTTTTAGGGCAGCTGGGTGCTGGATCACCCCCTAGAAGTGAGAGTATCACTGTACTAAGAGCCCTAAAAGCCAGAGCATCACTGTAAACCTCACTCAGATTCTCCCAAACTGTGTATTTGATACTTAAGGACTGTTTTAAAGGGATCATCAGAGAATCACGTAATCATTAAGGCTGGAAAAGCCCTCTAAGATCATTAGTCCAACCACTAACTAACACTGCCAAGCCCACCACTAAACCACATCCTCAAGTGCCACATCCACACTTTTTGAACACTTCCAGGGATGGTGACTCGACCACCACCTGCTCCCAGACTTGACCATGAAGAAATTTGCCCTACAAATCCCACCTAACCCCTCTGTGCCTGCGATCCCACAAGTGATCTGGGCTTCCCAAACCCAGCAGAATCCAGTTTCCTCGCTGGCCAGAACCAGCATGCAGAAAGCTGGAGAAATTCCACTCCAGAACCTGGAGCCACGGGGCTCCAGGAGGGACAGGACTCACGGGGGTGGCTTCGTGGGTCGTCCATCGAACTTGTCCTTGAGCTGCCGCTCGGCCTTGGTGAGGGTGGAGCGCGTGATTCCCTCCTCGCTGATGTTCAGCTCCGGGTGCTTCTGGATGTAATCCCTCATGATCTCCTGTGGAGAAGGAGAGCGGTCAGAGGGGCTGCCAGCCCCGCCTGCTGGGGCTGGAGGAGGAGGAGAGAGAAGCCAACCATCGCCCTAAAAAATCCTGCACCTGGGGATGCTGCTGCCTGCCCTGCACACGGCTGGAGAGGCAGGGCTCACACTCACTAGGGACCTGCCAGGACCTGCCTGAACCCCCACGCTGCCTATCGGGAGAGGCCACGCAGGGCTGGGATGCAGAGAGGCTTGGAGTGAATGTTGGGATGAGTGTGGAGGGGACCAGGTGAGGCTGCTCCCTACCTCATACTCCTTCCGCTGTTCCAGGGCCTTATGAATCCATTTCAGCCTCTTTTTATCCGAGAGTTGAGACCACTGCTTGCCCAGCGACTCTTTCACCTCCTTCGTGGTGGCCTGAAAACCCAAAGCCAGAGGTGAGGGCAGAGGGGTAAAATCCAAAAAAAAAAAAAAAAAAAAAAAGGAATGAAAAAATATTTTTTTTAAAAAAATGGCAAAAAAAATGGCGTGGCCTGCTGGGGCCTGACAGCACCCGGCGTGGGAGGTGTGTGGGAGTGGGGGGCATGGCCAGAGGTGGATGTCTGTGCTGGAATCCTTTCCTGCCCTGACTCAAGCTGTGGTCACCCCTTCCTAACAAAAAGAGGGGAAGCTGGATTCCCTGAGCCTCTTCCAGGTGTGCAGAGCCTTTCCTTACCTCGGTCCAGGCTCCGGGAGCTCCTAGCGGTGTCCTCCATCCCGACCCCCCTAAAATGCTTCTCTCCCTTCCCCCTCCTGCCCCCAGCAGGGGGGTCCAGGACCCCCCCCAGCACTCACACTCGCACTCACTCCCACCCACCGTACTCACATCTGGACGCACTTTCAAGTAGATCTTCTTCTCGTGGTTGTACCACAGCTGCTGGGGGGTCTTGGGCTTCTCGGGGACGTCGGATTTCTTGGCGTTCTGGATGAGATCCGGGTGGTCTTCCCTTCAGCAGGCAGGGAGGTGGGCAAGGGAGAGCGTCAGGGAAGTGGCAGTGCCAAGGAGAGCACCCCTAAACCTGCCTCTCTAAGGGGTGATTGTCACTGCAGGGCTGAGCATCCGTGGGCTCAGCTACTGGGGGGGGGGTCTCCAAAAAGAGCAGGAGGATTTTAGGAGAGATTTAAGTTTGTCCCTCCTTGGGGAGTACAGGCTGCAGGCATCCCTGGGCTTGGCTGCAATCCTGAAGCAGCAGCAGGTCATTGGGAATGCCAGGATCCACCTGGATCACAGCAATCACATCCAAGGGGAAGGTCTGGAGTGACTAAGGGGACACTTCAGCTACTATCAGTGCTGGTGGCAGGGCTCCTGTCCCCACCTCGCAGACCCTGACCCCCAGAGCATGGCTGGTCCTCTGCTCTCCCCATTATCCAGTCTCCCAGCCAGAGGGATGCTCTCAGACAGCTTTTCCTTGCTCTCTTTTTGCTGAATTCCCTTTTCTCTTCAAGCCAAAAGCCCATCAGGGCTTCCTCTGTGAGCTATGCACAGAAGGGCAATCTGGATCTGCCTGGAAGGGCCTGGGGAAATATGGGGGGGGTGGGGGGTGCTGCCTGCTCACCTGAACCTTGCCAAATTCCTCTCAAACTCCTGCTTCTCTCGCTGGAAGTCCTGGATGTATTTCATCTGGGGACACAAAGCCACCGCAGAGGTGGAGAGGGACGTCAGCACCAGGAATGGGCAGGAAGGTACATCCCTGTGGACCTGGCTGGGCATCCCACCATCCATCCCAAGAGGGACTCAAGGGCTCCACAGCCCACAGAATGATCCTGCAGAGGTTTCCAGCCTGCCCAAGATTCAGCAGCTGGGTATGTGTATCCCAGCAGCCTTGGGAAAGGCCACAGCAGGACTTTGTGCCCTGGACTTTTCCTGGACACCCCCAGAGTGAAAGCTGGGCCCTGCCAAAGCCCAGATCTCTGCTCCCAACATCTCCTAGAGTGTGTCCCTGTGTCCCTTGCCAGGACAGGGTGGCAGAGTGGGGTGTGTGCCCTAACCCCAGCATTAAACACGGACCCACCCAAGGGCAAAGCCACCATCCAGGTCCGTCAGGAAGAGATGGACACACGGACAGACCCAACCAGCCTCCACCCCAGGGATCCTGGGAACCAGGACAGGAAAAGCCAAGGAAGTCTTACAGGTCTGACAGGACTAAACAAACACTCTCCCATCAAGAGCTGGATTAAGCCCTCGCCAGGCAGAGCTTGAGCTCTGCTGGTTTTACTGGAAGAGCTGAGCAGAGCCCAGCACACAGAGGCACGTGGTGGGAAGGGGCTTGCTGACACCCCCCCCATACCTTTTTCTTCTCGGGAAGCTCCTTGTATTTCTTGGACAGGATCTTGGTGAGATCCAGGTTGCTCATTTCGGGGTGAAGCTTGGCGTATTTGGCTCGCTTCTCCATGAAGAAGCGGAAATAGGGAGTCAGGGGCTTCTTGGGGAAGTCGGGGTGTTTCTGGGGAGACAGCAGAGTGGAGGACACTGAGCATGGAGCTGGCACCACCACAGCCAAAGCCACAGCTCCCCAGTCCTGGGGGAAACTGCCTCCATCCAGCCCTGCTGCTGATGCAGGCATGGCAGGCAAGGAGGGGGAAACTGCTGGGAACCCCAAGGAACTACAGCATCCCATGGCTGGGAGAACCTTGGGAGCAGCCTCCAGCCACCCAGAGCTGTCAGCACAGAGCAAGAGGGGACACTGGGGCAGGGAGGAGGGGATGGGACACAACTCCCAGGGATGGACCATCAGCTGCCCCAGGGGCCACCCAGCTGAAAGCAGGCCAGGAATAGGAGGGCAGCTCTGGAGCTAAACTTGGATGCAGTGCAGCCAGCCATATTAAATGTACCCAGGAGTTGGCCCAGGCCCAGCACCACGGCCTCCAGAGCTTTGGGCAGCTGGACACCAGGATTAGGGGCAGTGAGGTGCCTGCAGGGGCTCCCAGGGCACAGCCACGTGGCTCTGAGGTGCCACAGGGACAACAGGTCCCCATCCTGGGGATGCGTGGCATCACCCCCTTTAGGGACTGAGCCTAATTCCTGCCCAATACCTTGAGCTTTTTGCCTTTGTAGGGATTCTTCACATGCTCTTCAGCGTCCATAATGAGCTCTGTGAGGGTCCGGAATTTCCTCACCTGTGTGGGAAATGAACAGGCAAAGATTTGAACAAGGGATTGTGTCACCCACATTTTTACAGCCTTCTGAGAGTTTCTAAAATCTTCTGATTTTTCTGAGGTTCCTTTTGTATGTTTATATGTTAAAGTGGAGTCCTTTCAAGGACTCTGTAGGAAAACAATCCACGCTTACATTCCTTTCCCAAGGAGAGACATTTGATGGACTTTTGTCCCCACCAGTGTGGATGGAGAGGTGGTAACTTCTCCATCCAATCCAGGGGTAATCCCTGGAAAACTATAAAACCCCAAGGTGTAAAATAAACTTGTTCTTTTTCCTGCCTTCGAGCTCACTGGGTTCTGTGCCTTCATTCCCACGTCATATCGTGACAGGACTGGGGCAGATCCTCAGCAAAGCAGAAACCCACTGGATTTTTTAATGCCACCCCAAAAACAACTGATCCCAGCCCCTCTGAGGGGTCACAATGGGATGGTGCCAGCACCAATGGCCGAGGGCTCTGGGCACTCAACTCGGGCAATTCCAACAGCACTGGGAATATCAGTAGGGCACTTGGACCCCGTCACAAAGCCCCCCGTGGCATCAATTACCTCATTAGAGATCTCCATCCACTTCATCTTGCACATCTCCCCTGAGAAGTCCTTGAATGCCACTTTTTCCCAGTCCAGGTGGGACTCGGTGGTTTTGAACTTGCTCCCGTCGTTGGAGGGCAGGTTGTTCTTCATGCACTCCAGGAGGGTCAGCATGTCCTCCTGCGACCAGCGGTCTGAGCAGTGAGAAACTGGATCAGCCAGGGGCAGGAAGCCTTTTCCCTTCCCTTCCTTTCCCTTCCCTTCCTTTCCCTTCCCTTCCCTGCAGGATACCGGGACTACAGCTCCCGGCGTGCCGCTCCGGAGCGCACGCCAGGACACGCAATCTCCACACGCTGCCTCTGGAGATTAAAGATCAAAGGGATGTGGCTGTTTCCATCACCCTCCAGCAACTCTCTATGGGCCAAAACAATCTGGGCAAAGCTAGAAATTCCACTCGGTGCAAACCAGAGAGACTCGCTCATCCCAGAAAAGCATCAGATAAGGGATGGCTCTGCTGCACGGGAGCAGAGGGCTATTTCCTACCCCTGCGGAGTGACATGGGAGCAGTGAGCTCTCCAGCCAAGCAGCAAGCAGGGAAATGCAGTTTCTAAGTGGAAAAGATGTGTCCAGAGCAATTGGAAAACCTCAGCGTTGCTTTTCCTGCACTTTGGAGAGCTTTGTGATCACCTGGGCCCAGCTCCACCGTGACCTCTGCCAAGGTCAAAGCTCCCAGACCACAAAGTGAGGGGGGGCAGAGCCTGGCACAGCCCCCCCATCTCCCAGAGGGATCCCTGACGGTGCAGGGATGGTGTTCATGGCACCCCAACATCCCCCAAGCTGCTGGGAGGAGCATCCCCATCTCCCATAGGAACACGCTGCTGGAATGACGGGATGGGCACGTGGGAGCCTGGAGCAACCGTGAGGCCAGGACAGGCAGCAGCACCGTGCTGGGACAGGCAGCAGGCAGGATATCCCAGCCCTGAACACCTCATCCAGCTCCAACCTTGGGGCTGCTTCCTTGCCAGGGGAATTCCTCCCTGCTCCCAAGCTTCCCAAGCCAGCTGGGGAGCACAGCCCGGGGTGCTCGGCAAACATGGGTGGCCCTGGGGAATGCAGCAGGGCCTGGGAGCGGAAGGAAAATCCCTTGGGGATGGGCTGGAGGAGGAGCAGAGCCCGCAGCCACACGCCCACACAGCCCTGGCTGCCTCATCCCGGGATGGGCACCAGGGATTCCCGCAGCACAGGACTGCCTCACCGTGCCATTCCCTGCCTCACATCTCTGCCAGGTGAAGGCTGAGGTGTTTGGAGCTGCCCGCAGGACATGGAGCACCCCAGAGATGGGACCAGTGGGACACAGGGTCCTGGAGATGGGGACAGTGTGGCTTGCCATGGATCTGAGTGGAGCATCTCCCCCTCCATCTCCAGGAATGAAACCAAGCTCCCAGAAATATCCAGCTGCACAGATTTCTCCAGCTGCAGCTCTCCCTCCACTCAAGACTCAACATGAGGAAAATCACCTCCACCTCCTGCCCTTGCAGGAGTCTGGGGAAGGACAATCTCCCTGGAATCCCAAACCTAAGCAAGGGATGTTAAAGGACATACAGGACCTGGTGAAGGGAGCAGAGCCAGGACATGACCCCCCTATCCCACTTTCCCTCCTGGACCTGCCTGGCTGGGGGTCAAGGCAGGAACAGTTTAGGATCCAGCTGGTCCCTAGGGTGACCTCATTAGGGATTAATGTGGAGGGAGAAGACAGAAAGAGCCCCCCTGGAAAGCAAGGGCCCGGTGGCTTAGGGTGTGTCTCCATGTTCCTGGCTTCATCCCAAAACACCATGAAGAGGCAAAAGTGATGGGAAACCCCCCTTCTCTACAGAGCTGGGGGAGGGAGAACACAGCCCCAGATTCTGCCTTCCTGTTTTTCCCATCCACTTTCCAGGCCTCCCAGGCAAGGAGCAATGAGGCAGAACAGGGCTGGGAAGCTGGTGCCAACCTCACTTGCAGAAATCAGGAGGAATTACCAAAATCAGCACAGCCATAAAAACCCAGAGGGGACAGAGAAGGGGATGAGAGCCCCCCCCAAAACCTGCCCCCATCAAGCTCAGTGCCTCAGTGTCTCCCTTTGAATGCAGAAACCCCCGGGAACCTTTGGCCTTGCATGAACCCCCCACTGGCAGACAGCCGGAATAACCACATCCCAAAGGAATACAGAAAAAAAAAAAACAGTGGAAACATCCCCAAATCCTCACTGGCAGCAGGGTGAGGACAACAGGGACCCCCACACTCAGCCCTCCATCCCTCTGTTCCCCCTCCCTCAACCTGGGGCACGCTGCAAAAGGCAGGAATTGCAGCGTTCACCCACCGGGATGAATGGGGCTGTCTGTGCCCTGGGACCGATTTATCCCGGCTCTCCTGGCACCGGCCAGGCCGGGGCTATATTAGGAAAGCTGCCCCGGTGTAATTAAATCCATCTAAAGTCCTGGAGAAGGACACGTGCTCCAGCTGGGTTCGCTCGAGGCAACAACCCCGAGTGCAGCAAGGAAGGAGGAAAATTGGGGGGACCTGGCAGGTGTGAGGGGCTGGACAGAGCTCCAGAGCTTTGGGGGACCCAGGGGGTTTTTGACGGGTGGAGTGGCAGAGCCCTGCCAGCTGCCCTGAATCCACATCTTTCTTTATTTTCCTTGTTTTCCTGCCCCTTTTCCAATAAAAGTTGAAGCTCTGATGTCATGCCGGGGTCTGGAAGCTGGAGGCCCAAGGTAACGGCTCGGCTTTTAATGCAGCCCAGATGTGAGCAGGGAGGGCAGCACCTCTGTGCCAGCCCCCCCTTCCCAATCCCCCTCAACTCCAGGCCCCCAAAGGAGCATCCCAGTGCCAAGGGGCTGCTGGTGCACTGGAGCATGAATCCATGTGCTTGTCCACGTGTGTGTGTGCTCCCTGTGGTGGATCAGGACTCGGGAAGGAAGATTCCCCCCCAGCCTTGATCTGCTGGGATCACAGATCCTCCATCCCTCCTCCTTCTCCATCCCTTCTCCTCTGCCATCCCTCTGAGAAAAGGGGCACTTCCAGGTTTATTATTATTATTATTATTATTATTATTATTATTATTATTATTATTATTATTAAGGGTGGCAGCAGAATTCCTCTGGGAGCACTGGCATGTCGTTGAGGGGCTTCCAGGGGCTCACCTTGGTTTTTGGGAGCTGTCATTTCCAGGTCTGCAGGGCACTCAGCTTCGCCGTTCATCCTCCACCTGCCTCTGCCCAGGACGGTCCCGCCGGCTCCCTCCTCACCCTCTTCCCAAAATCACTCCCCCACGGCTCTGCAAGGAAAGGGAGAACCCTGATAGGAGTCTCCACTGTGATGGGAGGCACCCAGCTCCTAAAAGGGAGTGGGGGGAACTTGATCCAGGTGTCTGTCCATCCTCTCCAATCCCTGGTCAATGAGGTGCTGGAATACCCCCATCCATCCATCCATCCATCCATCCATCCATCCATCCCTGTGAGGTCCTGGGAGAGCTCCAGGAGTGGGAATCCTTAATGGTGATGTGACCCCCACATTGGTCAGGGGAGGAGAAAAGGGGTGTGTGGGCAGGGGAGAAGGGTCCAGGGGTTTGTCCCCAAGGTGGGGATAGGATCTGAGAGGGATTCCAATAAATCCCAGAGGAGACAGGTTCAAGGTGGCTCCCTGGGGTGGGTGGGATCCAAAAACCTGGGATCAAGAGAATCTGAGCCAAGAGGGCTCCAAGGGATCTCCTTTAAGGGGGGTTCACTCCACCCACTGCAAAATGGGGGTTTCAAAGGAAGGCCCACCACAGATCCAGCAAGGTCCTCCCCAGAGCCAGGGACATGCTTGGAGAAGAGAGGGGTCCCCCAGATCCAAGGCAGCTCTGGGGGGAATTTGAGGACCTTGGGGGGATACAGGGGTCTCCCAAGGGAGGAGAACAAGCTGGAGAAACTATTTCAACAGGAGGGGCTCCAGGGGAAGGATCCCCTCAGACTCCATTAGCAAGGAACTAATGGCTCCATGGGGAAGGATAACCTACGGAGGGAGATCCCCAAAACTTGGTGGGGGGAGTGTCAGGATGGCAGCCTGGGGGGATCCCCATGGGGAATTCCATTGGGGGGGTCCCTGGAGGGCAGACCAGGGCCAGAGGCCTCGGGGGGATCCCCCTGCGGGACAGGCCTGGGCCTGGTGGGGAGCAGGCCCGGGCCTGGGGAGGGCCGGGCCCGGGGGGATCCCAGGGAGAATCCAGGCTTGGGGGGGTCCCATGGGGAGGGGGCTCCAGGGAGAACCAGGCCCTGGGTCTGGGGGAGGATCACCCGGAGAGGGCAGGGGGCAGAACCCCCAGGCCCCAGGAAGGATCCGGGATGGCCCCCGCGGGAGATCAGCCCCGGGAGGGGGGATCCGGAGGCAGCGGGGGGCGCAGGCCCCGCCAAGCCCGGGGGGATCGGGTCAGCCCCGGCTGGGGACGGGTCTGGGACCACCGAGGGATCAATCCCAGCGTGGCTGGGGGATCACCTGGGGCTGGATGAGGGGAGTGCAGACCCCTCCAGCGTGGGGGGATCGAGGATCACCCGGGGCGGGAATGAACCCTGAAGGGATGGAGGGGAAACCGCTCCAGGCTTGGATCAACCCCCAAGGGGGCGGACCTAGGACCACCCCCGGGGCTGGCGGAGGGATCGCCGCGGGCTGCGAGCAAGCCCAGCCCCCGGGCGGTGTGAAAGCGGGGATCGCCCGGGGGCTTGGCGGCGGGGGCTCACAGCCGGGGGAAGGCGTGCGGGGTGTGCGGGGAAAGGCGGGATCGCGGCAGGGGGAGGGATCCG
>WEIU01014657.1:0-32450 GCA_013389925.1 Aegithalos caudatus
GGATGTTATTTCCTAATAAGTGCCAGTTTTATGCAGCCAGAATATCCTGTGATGGGGGCAAAATATCTTTGTATGTTCAGGGCTGTGTACATGTTTTTGTGTATACCTACTTTATTCTCTAGCTCTTTCCAGTCTCTGTTTCAGGTCAGCCTGCCCAAGGCATCAGCAGAGCCGTTAGGACATGGTGCCTATCCGTCCCAACTGATACCTGCTCTGCATATTTGTTGCTGCCACAGTACATTCTTTCCTTGGTCATTTGCTAAGTCTGAGCTGCTCTCTTTCCATCCAAACAGCTCATTTTCAGCTGTCAGTGTTTGGTGGCTTGCAGTTACTCCTTGGGTGTTAGGGTGAGATCGATGGTATGAATTGTTACTGGCAGGGAGGAAAAGATAAGTAGGCTAAGGAGGGTGGCTTGTAAACTCTTAGAGTTGTAACTGAGAGAGGAAGGTTAATCAGACCTTGGACAGTGGGTGTCAGGGAGCAAACCAGGGCTCTTAATTCCTACACATAGGCATGCATCAAATACAAGTCCTGCCCATGTTCCCATGTGGCTTTCCTGCAGAATATGGAAGGAGGGCTGGAATCATGAAAGATGAATGCTCTTGGCAAACTGCTGCATTGAAAGTGAATACCTCCACTCCCCTGTCTTACAGAAACTGGTATAAGCCTGGAAGAGTACTGTGAAAGCTCCCATTCAGTGGAATTTTCCACTTGGTTAATATACATATGCATGCTGTGTGCTGCTGGGATGCTGGCAGAGTGGATGCAGGGACTACAGAATGAGTGGCTTCTTTCGTGCCTCAAGCACAGGAAAAATATAAGTGGGTAATGGTAAGAAATGGCTCATAAAAGCTAGCTCTTGAAAGTGCTGTAAAATAGCAGTTATTCAGGAAGTGAATGGCAGGGTTTCACAAAAGACTACTTATCAGAGACCCCACACATCAAGCTAAAATGGTGATTTTTGTATTTCTATTTATTTCAAGGTTTGCATTCATCAGGATTGATATAAGCTTAATAAAAAGCCCTAACATTTCTGACAGTGCCAGCAAAGAGTGGCCCTCGCACCTTCCAACTTTCTCTGTTCTGAATCTCTGCAGACTTGTAACCTAGGGGAAGAGAAGGCACCTGTAGCTATCTGAATATATTGGAACAGTGTGCTCTATGGAAGGGGCTGATCCCAGGTTCCCCTCTAACCTAGCTGAACTGTGTCCTTGAAATGCTGAGTTCCTAAAGGAAAAAAAAAAATGCTAGTGCAGCTTCTTCTTACTATTTTGGCTCTGTTTTATGAATCAAAACTGGCTGTGGGTTCCTGCCACCATGTAGGAGTATAAAGAGCTGTGAAACCCAGGTAGTCAAGCATCTCCTTGATGCAGGTGCACACCAGATGGGGTAAGACAGTACAACCCCTGCCCTTGATTTTTGCCTGAATAAAATTGTTTCCTGATTACATGCTGGCTCTGATAATCACCATTTACATTTTTTCTTAGACATTGCATGGCAAATCTGGAACACAAATTTCAGTGAGAAAATAGGCATATCTTGGAATACTGTAGAAGCTATATTATTTCTTCAGGCTCAGGACTTTCAGAATAAGAAGGTGAATTGCAATGAATGAAGAATTTATTTTTATGAACTTATGGTGCATGTACATCTTTGTACTTTTTTTTCCCAGGTCCCTGCAAGGTTCTCCACACATTTTTGCATCATTAGGGCCCCACATAAGGCCCTTACTTGAGAAATTATGCATCTGCTTTCTTGAATGTAAAATTTGGCACCGGAAGGGAATTTAAAATTTGAGTTTCTTGAGTCTTCTCTAAAGCTACCTTGCACACAGGAAAGAAAGATGACAAAAGAGAGCTCAACCCTCCTATCCCCTACTGATGTCAATGCCACCTCTGAAAAATGTTCCTTCCAAAGGTCAGATTACCTAGGAAAAGTGAAGTTTTAGTTTCTTAAAGGAAGTTTCCAAGCAGGGCACTTCAAATAATGTATTCTTCTGTTCTAGTCTGTGTCTGTGAGCACCAGCACCCCCTCCACTTTGCTCTCTATAAAAAAAACATGTTGTGCTTCTTCCTGTTACAGTTATCAGCATTAAAATGGTTACTTTGAGTTTGTTCCTTGCTAAAAGCTGAAGAAATGACACATTGTAAACAACATCATCTCTGCTATGGAGACCAGTTTTGCATTACTGAGTTTTGTATTTACAAAGACTTAAAAAAAAAAAAAAAAAAAAAAAAAAAGGGAGAANNNAAAAAAAGTGAGATCAATTTACAGATTATGAAAAATTAAAAGGAAGAATTTTTATTCTTTTATTTGTATTCTACTTTCCCATTTTCATTTTTTGTAGGAAAAAGAAAAAAGGGGAAGTAAAAAGAGAAGAGGAAGAGCCTGTTCTTTTCCTGATCTCAGGGGCCATGAATATTTTTGATATGAAAGCTGAGATGTTATATCAAATCTCAAATGCCAAAGTAGGGCTTTAAGTAATATGTGTAACTACTATCTACACATATTTTTGTGAAATTTCTATGCAATTTACATAGGAATCTCAAAAAAAAAAAAAAAAAAAAAAAAAAAAAAANAAAAAAAAAAAAAAAAAAATTTGTTATGCATCTATCCATTTGCCTCATAAGACAGACTGTTAAAATGTTATTAATTGGAAATGCTTGTTATTTATGCAGTGCCTAGAAACATTAAAAAAACCAAACCCAAAACTCCACACATATTGTTCTGGTCTACCAGAATCAGTCTGTTGCTAATGCAGGACTCCCTACATTTCATTACTTTGAAGAGGCTCTTAAACCATTTTCTTTCAGCAGTTCTTTAATTAATCTCTTTGTATAATGAATGACAATAGAGCCTTAATCCCCCCTACAAAGGGCCTGTAATTCTAACACCACTTTCAAGGTTTATAGCTTGTGTAGATAATATGTGTTAGACAAGAATAATACATAATAGTACAGAAATGCAAGTAATACTGCAGGTATTTTAGAAGCACAGATGAACCAAAGGAAGATTAATGGGATTTGACAACATGACAAAAATGCCACTGCACAAGGACATCCATCTCTAGAGTCTTAGTTCTGTATTACTGTGAGGGGAACAATCAGCAGGGTAAAATACCCCTTTGATGAATGTAATTTGGCAACAATTTGCAAACATGATAATGTGCCTTGTTAATTCAAGGGCATTCAACCTACCTATCTTGACATTTTCATTGCAGGAGCTGTCAAGAATAATCCAGAAGAGTAAAGGAGTCTTATTGGAAAGTGCCTCCTTATCTTCAGTAATCTAATAATCCATAGTGGTAAGGCTAAGTAATTTTTAATTATATAGCCCTTAATCCTCTATCAATTACTACTTTTAATTACAGGTGAGCTGCTGAAACATATAGAGGTCTTCCTGGAGTTAAAATGAACAGCTATAACTCTGCTCTGAGTAGTCCACTATTGCCAAAGAGACAGCAGTTCCCTTGCTCCACCACCACCTCCCTGGAAATTAACTGGCTGCAAAAACAGAAGGTGCTGAGCCTGTTACACATCATGCCAAAGATCTGGTTGTGTCATAACTCATATCCATGACAAACTGAGTCAAGATTACTGAAGAAGTTTTTTGTGGCTTTTTCTAATCTACACCTATTTGACTTTGCCTTTCCATGTTTCTAACTAGCTAGCTACACTAAGAGCTGTGGTTGTATTTTCTAGATAATTGTGAACATCTCTATGGGCTGTGACTTTTTAAAATACCAGACTAAGTCCCTTCCCCAGGGAGAAGGGAACACCTTTCCTGGGAGCCATGGAGGCCTGCTCAGAGCAGGACGATCCTAGTACTGAGCAGCACGGTCCAGGCTGTAACATGTGTACTGAGCACTTGAAGTGTTTTGGATAGATTAATAAAAGTACACAACATTATTAAAGCCAAAGTACAAATTTCATAGCCCACCAGCATCCCTGAAAAGTTGCAGTTCTCCCTTGATTTCATATAACAAATTTTTCTGAGTTACCTGAAGACCTCACGACTCCACTTTCCCATGGATGGTGTGGTTCCAAAGGGTTGGTTTGGTGATGGCACAGTGATAGCTTTACTGATCCTGCAGGGTAGTACTGCAAGAGTCCAGCTGTTTATAAAAAACACAAGTAAATCAAAACTCAGTGTACTTCACATCAAATGAAGACTGTATTTTACTCCTTCCTCTATGTGTAGGACTCTCCAGAATTCTAAAACAAAGATGCATATAATGACCTTGCAAATAAGATCAGTGTAATTCAGAGAATGAAATTAATTCTTCAAGCCCTGGCTTTGTTTGTCACTTACCATCACTGTAGTTTCTTTTCATCCTTGATTTTTGCTCCTCTCCAGTATTTCCTATAAAGAGTTTTATTTAAAGGAAGAAAAAAAGAGGGTTTTATGCATCCATTATTTAATGATGGACTTCTATCCTGGGGGAAAATAGGAAAGAAGGATTCTGATGGCAGAGTGAAGTGAATTAAAGATCAAAATAATTCCTAAATTTGGCTAAGAGTTTATGACTTAATTTGCATAACTCTGGTTTTAATGTCAGTGACTTCTTTCCTGATTCATTGCTGGGATTTTTTTGTTTTCAAATTTAATTGCTTGTGTATTAATTTTCACAATTCTGGAGCCAGCAGCCCTGTGAGATCTAATTTAAGGACTGTATTTCCTCTTTGGAAAATAAGAGACAATTTCACAAAGAGAAGGAAGAATCAAGAACAATGCCATTTTTTATATAACACACTTTTATTTCTTTCCAGAACAGCATTTCTTTTCTAGGGCTTCTTAGGGAGGATTGTTGTCTTTACATTCTTGCCTGCATGCAGTTTTTGGACTCTCACCATCACAAAAGACCAGAAGAGGCACCACAGGCTGCTCAAACCTGCCTAAGTGGACCTGGGGCACAAGGGTACCCTTGGGCTGGGCAGAGGGAATTCTAGCCTGCTCCACCTCCTCGCTGGCTGATGTTTCCTGGAAAGAGCAAAGTAGCCTGCACATCACTTTGGTATAGGAGCAACTAAACTGTACCTCATCAGAGGTGTCTTAACACTGTGCATATATAAGGTACGTGCAGAACTTTATTTTCCAAACAGGGATAAGAGTTGGGTGCCAAAAGTTGTCTAACCTGCTCTCTGTGGTTTGCCTTGTGCTCCACTTCTCAGTGCTGATGGTGTGGCCCCACAAAATCTGCACAGTCCGCAAAGCTGCTGAGCACCACGTGAAAGTGAGCCTGAGGAGACACAGGATCACATCCCTCAGGTGGGAGCTGCTTTCATTTCCCTCTGAAGTGACATGGGCATGCACAACTGGTGAGCAGCAGGGCAAACCACAGGACAGGGGTACTTGTTGCCAAGCCTTTGCCTCCTCAGTGCAGAATGGCGAGTGGGATGAACGAGCTGGAGGGCTCAGCTGCTGAAGGATAAACATCCTCTTGCGTTCACCACAGAACAAGACAACATTTTTTACACCACAGTTAACACATCCAAAATATGTCTGACAAATGCCTTCCCTATCTTCCTCCTTATTTTTCACTATTTTTTACTGATAAGATTATGCCAAGCATCCCTGCTAAATGGCTTCTGTGAATCTATGCCTTTATTTTCTTGCCCTCCTTCCCTCTTCTGGAAGAAAAAAACCCCAAACAACAAAAAGCTTCCAAAATGGAGTATTTTAAAAGCCTTGTTACTATAAAGCACAGTGTAGGACAAAGAATTGTAGAAAGTGCACACTGAAGATATAATGAATGTTTAATGAAATTATGAGAAACAAGTGCTGGAGCTTTGTGGTTGCCTAGGACATTCCAGAAAACACACAGAGGTGTCTGAAAGGGCAGTAGGAGTTTTGTGTGATGAAGATCCTCCCCAAGGAGTAGCAAATGTTGTGTAGATCTGATACAATAGAATATGGAGTCTTCAGATTTCCAGTTAAACTGGTAAGAGCAGAGTGCACCCACATAAACAGAGCTCCAAACCCGACTGTGTTACTGGTGAAACAGGAGTGATTACCTGCCACATGCCTTTTCCTAAGGATGCTTTGTCCTTGGTTCCTAATTTCTTTACTGGTGTAAAACAGCCTGGCTCCATCACATGTAACAAAGTGAGGCCCGTTTTTACTGCAGTTGGAAATTTCCTTTAGCCCAAAACTAGTGTTTTGTTTTGTTTTGTTTTGTTTTGTTTTGTTTTGTTTTGTTTTGTTTTGTTTTGTTTTGTTTTTAAGGGCACACTTGTCTCCTTCCATGGCACTGATGGGTAGCCATGAAGTGCTGCCCATCCTAAGCACAAGGTGTTCACACCATGGGAAAGCCTGCAAGTACAGAAAGAACAGTACAGGCCATAGGAGCTGAAAGCCTAAAATATATTGTACCTAAGTCAGAGGAGCAAAAAAATCACGATTCACAGTTCTAACTTTGATTAGTGATGCCTCTTCTGCTCTGCAGAGAAGAAGCCTGAAAGAAATCACTTCTCTGTGCTGTTTGAAATTAAAGAACTAATGTATGCTTCTGAAAAGTGAAGACAATAGATCTCTGGAAAGAGAATGAAAGCAAATAAACTTTCACTCATGGCCTCTGTCAGACTTACAGGAGCTCCTGCTCTACCCTGTAAAAACTTATCTGTGTGATTCTGGATTAAGGCTCATACTTAATTAAGACAGGAAACCATTCTGTCAAAATACTCAGGAAACTCACTGCAGAGTCATATTCTTACAAGATCCTTTCTGGCAAGCAAGAAAGCCACTAACAAAGACTTTTCTGACCTTCATGGGCACTTTAAACTTTGGATGCTCCTGCTTCCATTCCTACCTCTATCTGTCCTGCTGATTGGACTAAAAGCCCTGAGGGTTTGGTCTCTGCTCTGTCACAGCTCGCCTTGCAGTATTGTAAACCCCAGCAAGATGTAGGAGACTGCAAACCATATGTGTGCGTGGGGATAGGTTGAGAGATGATTTATTTTAAGGCCAATGCATTATTTCCTGACAGTAACTAACAGGAAAGTTACACTGAAAAGATATTCTGGAAAGACTGACTTTTGCAGAGTTGGGAACACTGACTCACTCTTGACATCCTCTTAATTTCCAGTGCATGATGCAGAGGTGAAGGAGGAGAAAGATGGGAGTGATGTCTTCCTTTTGCTGTGATAGAAATAAGGGCTGGTTTCTGACTTGGCTTCCTTCCTGAAAATTGCCAGCATGAGATGGGAGACTGCAAATAGCAAGTCACAGATAGGTGGCTTCTGGTGCATAGAAGAGATAGACAAAAATTTTCAGTTGCCTCACTTTCAGACAATTGCCTAAAATACACTAAGACCATACATTCCCCAAGAAAGAGGAAGAAAGGCAAGATTAACTGGTTTTCATACGATCTTCTCGTACCAAATCTAGAATAGGTAGAATTACAAATGTTACCAGAGATAAGTTTAGTTAAGACACATATACAAAGATACACCTTCTCTAAAGAAGAGGTCTGGGTAAATTTCCTGTAAATGCCACATTTCACATCTGCTGCTAAATTAGTGCATTTGCTGATGGAAATACTCCTGTTTTTTTCCCCATGTCTCAGAGTGGAAGTGCTGTTCTGTCATTGGGTTGCATCACATCAGAGTAATGCAGCTGAAATGAATGCAGTAACATTGGAATGCAGATGTGTTTACAGTCATGAAAATCTGAGGAATTGCATTATTTGGGCAATGGGAGAAGGAAAGTAGGTTTAAAAGAGCTATTTGGAATTGCTGGTGCTTTACTTTTGCTTAGATAAATTATTACTTTTGTATCTGCATTTAAAAAGGCAGTTTTACTCTCTCTCTATGACTGCAGGAAGACAATTTGATGGGAATATTTGGGAATACCTTAGATAAAATTAGATGCAAAGAAAAAGCATTCTAACACAAACAAAAAGGTGCCAAACCTATAACGGTACTGAATTCCTCACAAATACCTTCACTGATGCCTTATAAATGAAAACTGGTCTCCTGGAAAAATTTCTTTGAAAACGTTGTTTAAAATACAATCCAATTATTCACAAAGGTTATTATGTAGTGCAAAGTTTTCTTAAGGTGTATTCCGTAAAAAGTTATGATCTTCTCATTGAAAATCAAAATCTAGCTGGGACATACTTTTATGTATTTGTTTCAAAACTAATATATTGCATTTGGAAGCATCATCCAAGATAGCTGTACATTTAACAGTGAAAATTCCATTTTGGCATTCTGAGCTGGGTCATTCTTATATTTAGAGTCCCCCAAGCCATAAGATGGGAATGCAGGGAAGCTTGGCAAACCTGCCCTGGAAAAGAAGCAAGTCAATGTTGTCAGGATCTTTTCCTTAGAAATTAAATGAGTCATAAGCAAGCAAACAGTTAATAAATGAAGAATACGAGCAACACAAGAAATGATAGACAAAGACAAGTGTTTGTAGCTTCCAATACTTCACATTACAAACTCAAGAAAAGGCAACCTCAGCTTTTACTACAGAGTCACTAGCCTAAGCAGGTATCTCGTAAGTTTCAAAAGCCAAACTTCAAAGATAATTTGGATACATCTCCAGATGGGAACCTCAGCATTCACAAGTACTTGTTTCTCTGATGATTTGAGCAAAGGCAACACAGAAGGGGGCTGTTATAGCAGTGTTACATCTAGGTACTAAAATATTGCTCAGTGTAGAAAAATATATGTTAATCCATTTCCAGGGGAAAAATGTCAACTATATTCTGGGGGAAGGGAAAAACGGTAACAGCAAGTGGTATTAGAAATAAAGTGTCTGGCTGCATACTTCAGGAGAAGAAAATACGTTACGAGTTTTATTTTTCTGCTGCTGCAAGGCCCTAGTAAGACAATCCCTAGGGTTTTAGGACATTTTTTTACTTTCAGCTGTTAAACCCAAGGTTGGAGTGGCTGACAGATTTCAAAGGATTGATCATGATGATGATGATGAGTAAAAAGCCAGAAGAAATGAAGGTTCTTATTTGACAAATTGTAAAAAAGCCAACAACAACAAAAAAAAAAGTGCCCCCAGAATTAGTGGCAGACCTATGCAGAAAATTACTATATTTTCATGAATTCCCCTTCACTAGCAAATGCCTGCAAAAAGGTAAATGTCCCATATTCTTTGCAGTGTTAGTAAATTCTCTCAGCCCTACAACTGCAGGTGTCCTGGGCAGCTGGTGCAGGGTCACTCTGGCTTTAGCAGCCAAGCTGTTTCACTGGACTGTGGAAGAGATCTTTGCTGCCTCTGTCATCTCCTGAGAAAATACTTTTTTTAATGGTAATACAACACCTTTGCCTTCACATTGTGCTTTTTGAGCTAAGTTCAACCATGCTCTATGTCTCATTTGTCCAAAGAGTGTTTAAAGAAAGGTTTCAAAATGCAAACAGAATCTAATAAAATATAATAACCACTATTCAGTGGTGTGACCCAAAAATGTTGAATGAGAGAGAGAGAGAGACCCCATGGTGGAAGAGAAATACTGTTGAAAATACAATTATGCATTTAAAATCAGATGTTAATAATGTACTGGATGACACAGTCCTAGGTGAGAAAAGAAATAAAAGCCTTTACTCTCACAGTGCCAAGCTGCCTACTTAGAAAAATAAGAAACTATAAAAAAAANAAGAGAAAGAAAACATTCAGTCTCTTTTCCTATTGACAATACAGAGTCTTTCCAAAACGTCTGAGCAAGTGGCCTGAATGAAAGTAAGAATCACTTTCAATCAGAGGACTTTGCTGTATTATCTATTTATTTATTTATGTATCTGTGCACACTCACAACCATCAGATAAGAGTTAATGTCTTTATTCCTAATGTGGTGTATTTTTTCCAAGTCATGAAATGCAGGTTAATATTTGATCTTCTATCAATAAATCTCCCTATACTAAACATATAAAGGTTATTCCTGGAAAACATGACCTGGCACAGCCATAAACTCACTGTGATAATTTGTAGGAGGAAAAGCTCACTGATTGTCTGGAGAATTTCACTGCAATCATGTGAATATAGTGATGCCAATCCCTGTTACAGTTATTGTCACAGGTGATGTTACAGATCAGTATTTGAAATATTTGACTTAGGAATTTAATATGATCCCCTATGGACTCTGTTTCACCATCATAGTAGCTGAATGGCATTGATTTCTCCTGTCTCCCCACGCTTATCTCAGGCTATTTCATTTTGCTTGTCTTATTGATTTTCATGTTCACTTCATACATTATCTTACTGGAAGCTGGTAATGAATCAATGTGGCCACCTAAATTAATGTTCTGTTTTAACCCCTGGGAAAGAGCCACTTACAACTATCTATATCAAAATGTACCAAGTAGTTGCTGTGCACATCCAAACAAGGGAAGACATATTTGTCTCAACACATCCCATAGAAGGAAGGCCTCTGCAGTATTTCTATTGTGTGCATGTATTTCTAAATGCCTGCCATGATAATATGGACTTAAAAAGAAAACACTGGAGAAAGCCAAAGAGACCTCAGTGCGAACCCTGCATCCTAAGTAGTACAGTTGTTTGTGGCTCATTTCAAAACCTTCTGGTAAGTTGTGTGCCTTTCTCTGAACCCTTTCTTTTCCTACCTTCAGACCAGGAACTAGCTCTTATTTGCTGCTTACATTGCCCCCAATGTGCAGCTGTTACCAGAAGGGTCCCATTAGCAGGAAAAGGACATCCAAAGTATTGATAAAAATGATACTAATTGTGCAAAACAATTCCAGGACAGCTATGATAACAAATTGTCATTATTTTTGCTTCCTGCTGTTCTTACATCTTTTGGTAACACTAAAATTTAGTGGTTACCTCATTCCCATAGATGCACTCATTTATCCAGCTGGCCTGCTGCAGTACATAAGGATACTGATGCAGCTTTCTACTGTGCAGGGACAGGTCTGGCTAAGAAAAGAAGATTTATAGTTGAAATTGCTGCTTGAAACTATTAACACAGAAAAGTAATTTCTACTTAAAGATACTTTGAATGCATACTTGAGGGAAAAAAATATAATATCACAAACATCTTATATTGACCATCAGCTTAGTGACAGAAAACAGTATGTTAAATTTAAGGATTTCTCCTATGAGATTTCATGTGAGCTAAAAGTCTGCTTGGCTGAATAAAATTAGAAGACACGTTCATTTTAGAGCTCTTCAACATAAGAGCAAACACTTTATATCTGTATATATAATGTTGAGTGATTACTGACAGTGATTGCATGCCTCATTAATATGTAGACTCACACAAACTTCACCACGACCCTCACTGAAATAAGGTTCAAGCAGACAAGTTTCACAGAGGCCTCCAGGGACACACAGCACAGGGCAGTGGAGCCTGCAAGTTCCTATTTTGTGTTGCCCACCTGTTTCCCATGGGACATTACACCAACTGTGTCACAACTGCTTCACATCTCATTGTTCTGGCTACCCACTACAGGACTCCTCAGATGAAATAGAAGTGAGTTTCCATGACTGCACTGTCTGAGCAGCCTCCTGTGAAAAGCCAGGCTTAGAGTGTTTGGAAAGACTTCAAGGTTTGATTTTCAGAGATTGAGAGTTCTCTCATTTCCATCTAATTCACTAAGGGGCAGACAGCTAAAGGCTTTCTCAGCCCCGAACAGATCATGAACACACTGGTAACAAACTTCCAGGGCTTACTTTGCTGGAAAACAGCAGCACCTCAGTGTTCCACTGCCTCTTCTACTTGTACTGTTTACCAGCAAATGCTCTCCTAAACATGGGCAGACAGGTTGAAACTCATGCTGAAGAAATACAGAAACCAAACTGCCAGAGATTAACAAATGCAGAAAACCAGTATGCAACCCCTTTGTACACAAAGAGTAGTGCAACCCTTCTGCCAGGGGATGCTTGAAAAGGGTTCAGCCATATGATGTGCCTTTAAACATTCCATCCCCAACAACAATCCTTGAATTATCCTGCCCTGAGATCCTCATCAGGCACCTTGGAGAGTAAAATTGCATTGGCTGGGCTGAGCAAAACCTCATCCAACTCTACCTTTCAAATATACTCTGCCAGGTTCTTGGGCAAGGAATTTACATTCATCCAGGAATTCATTCATTCAAGCAGGAGAAAACCACTTATGTAAAATCAAAACCAGGTGAACAAAAGAATCAAAAGTTCCTGTACTTGATTACAAGCTGTTTTGACTTTAAAACAGGCCAAACAAACCAAACCCTAAGAGCTACCATGAGGCTTACCAGAATTGTAATTAAACTGTGAGTTGACAACCTTTGGTTTTGTTAGCTCTGACACGGCTAAGTGAAAAAGTGGCTTATATGATATTAAAAAGATTTGTTTTATCTGTTCAGAAGCCCTTCCCCATTTTCAAGGCAAAGCATGCAATGCATATACGGTACTCTTGGTTGAGTGTTTCTATTTTCAAACTCTTAGTTAAGCTTAATAAGTGGGACCCACAATAATGTCTCTGGACCAGCTACCATCATGATTTACAACTGTGTGAGCAATTCAATATGTATCTCTTTTATTCATTGCTACAGGGACATTTCAAAACCCCTGCAGTTCCAGAGGTGACTGCACCAGGAGCCCTGCCATGTAAAGTCTGAAGATATTCACAAACTACACCTTGCATCTGCAGCAATTTACCACCAGTGGTCAGTGACCACTTGAAAGTACTTTCATAGTTCTTCCAGATGGTTTTACTAGAGGCCTAATTAAAATGAGCTTGTTTCAGCAAATAGTCTGTGAAGGTATCTTAGGTAATTGTTTTTTAAGCTGTATTTATAATTTTCAGTTGTACAGGGTGCTTCCCAGAGACCTGCAAGCAGTGGCAGTTCTTAATCCTAGTTCTGCTTGAACGAGCTCCTGAGAAGTGCAGTTTTTAGTGCCATCTAATGTCTGCTCAGACTGCATAACCTCCTGCTGATACAGTGTATTAGACTAATCCCATTAGAGCAAGGATTCTCCTGAACCTGCTGATCCTCATCAGGACTCCTGGTTCTTTACCAGTTGCCTGCCCCATTGCAGGAACTTCCCAGCTAAGTCCTTCCCAGCCCAGCCTATCTCATATCAGCATCACCCTGCAGCCTGAGGGTTCCACAAGTGCCAGTGTCCCCTGTGACTGCTGGCTGGTGTTGGAGAGCCAGAAGGGCAAAAGTACCAATTGTCTTTGCTCAGACACTGGGGCCAGCAGTTAGTTCTAATACTTTCTGGATCCAGCAGCTGGCACTTGCCATGGCACCTAGGAGCATCCAGGAGAGGGGCTGAGAGAGGCTGAGCTCTAGGCTGAGTGGGTGTGAGTGTGTGTTTTGGGGTCCAGCTGGTACTGTCCCAGCCCCTCAGGAAGGTCTCATACCAAAGGTCCTGCAGGAGAAGGTTGAGAGCTATTGCCATGGCTGTGTGGTACCTATTCCTTGATGGCTTGTGGGTTACACAGTCCATGGGGCAACATTAAGGAGTGATCCTGGCCTCCTCTCACCAGCCAGATTTGGAGTGACAGGAGAAAAGTCCACCTCATACAACCATCAAAGACAGTGGACCACAAATCCCCGGTCTTTGGGAAAAGAGAGAAATGGACTCAGGTACCCCCCTCCTGGCAAGCGGCAGTGAAGGCTTATGTCTACATCTTAGATATGCTGAATTCAAACTGCTTGGAGGGGACTGCACAGGCACAACAGTGTCCTTTCACTTGAGATTCCAAGTTCTTATTTCAGCACTGCTTTCTACCATAATGGATTTGCACAGCATTTAACTGCATTCTAATTGACCAGAGCTGCTAATGGTGTTATAAGTAAATTGCAGTCTAATTTTACTTAGCTATAACTGATAGAACACAAAGCTACAGAAATTAAACTACATCAAAAGGAAACAGCACTAAACACTGGTGTGAATATTAGACTGAACAGATGTGACCACTACCACAGCCAACACTATTAATATTTAGGGCCCAAGTGAATCTAAAATAGTTTTTTAATGTGTGTTTTTGCCACATCCATCACTCTAAAACAGAATTTGTATTTTGGTTAAACGGACAAAAGCTGAGGTTGTCAGATGACACTCATTGCAAGTATGTTGACTGCATATTTACTGTTGGGTTTACTGGTGGAGCTGAAGCCCATACTTCTAAAGGCTGTTTTTCTACCATCATATTTCTTCCCTCTTGCCAGACCAACTATTTTATTTAGTGTGTTGTAGAAAAGTCTTCTTATTGTGCAGATAAAAGACCAAGAGTGTTCATTGTAAAGGCCTAGAACTAGGTCATTCAGTTCCCCTTCCAGATTTAATCTTCTTTCTCTTTTGTACTAATGAATCTACAATGAAGGTGGCTTTTTACGTCCTTTGGGCATTGAAATGAAATCTGCCAGCACTTCAGCCCAAGCAAAAGTATGAGAAAAAGCTCTATTTAATGCTGGAGAGAAAACATCTGGAGGTCCCCGTTGCCATGCCAGGTTCTTTGTAGAGATTTTGCTTTTCTAAAGCAATTGTTCACTCACAAGAGTACATTTCAGGAGGGGAGCTGAAAATTATATCAACTTCTCTCTATACATAATAGGCACAGAAACATTAATATCAGGGAATACTCCCTTTGTGTCCATCCTTCTGCAATCTCCCCCATTAGCCAGTAAATCAAATACTGTCTTGCCACTGCTGAGTTTATGCTGTGGTAAAATGCCTCTGGTCTCTGCCAGGATTTTGCTTTTAAGGGCAGGGTAGCCTCACAAGCATTTGTTTTCCCTCTGATTAAACATACCATTTTCAACAGTGAAGCTAAAATCACAGGTATGCAGTAACTTTCATTGCTAGGCATTCTCAGGAGAGCTAAAAAAGTATAGTAATCTTTAATGCTCAGAGAACCCACTGAGAAGGAGCCTGGTTTTGTTATAAGCCTGACAGACCCAGGCAATACTTCTCTGGGAGATTGGCTTGGCTATGGTAGGAGTGACTTCAGCCCAGGAGCTGAAGACTGAAAACTGCAGGTCCACGCCATAACGTATTTTACTTTCTCACTAACCAGCTCACAAGGTTAATATGCAGAGAGCTACGACTCCTCCTACAAGCAGATTATTTCTCAGTTCATTAAATATTATTGTTAAACAACCAGTAGCTCTTCAATTACTCACGTCTGGGAAAAGTGGCTTACAACTAAGAGCAGAAATATATATTAAACAGATTATTCCAAGAAAATTTCATGCTCTGCAAGATTATTTCAGTTATTTGGTTTCTTTGGCAGGGGTGGACAGAGAGATTGGGTTTGTCTGGAAGGAAGTGTTTTGTTAATGCTGAAGAGGAGCGCATTTATTGGTTCAGCAAGCATTAATTTTATTTCCAGAATGGAGAGCTGACCAGCCCCTTCCCTCCCTTACATCACCTTGCTTGATGCTCTCCCTCCAGCAATATGAAAATGTCGACCCTGCACCTTTTTTCCCACCTCCATGGTTTCTTAGGAGAGATCACCTGCAGATACATGAGGCAATCCCTTTTCCTGAATCCATAAGTCTGAATTTCAAATCTTGGCACAGTACTGAGGAACTATTAGCAAGTCAATTTTGCACTCAGCTTTTCCTGCTGGAGGGACAGGATCAAGGTTTGAAGAAGACAGCAAGGAGTCAGAGGAGCTGAAAAAGTTGACCAGATGAACATTGTATTTCAGCAGGAAAAATCCCCAATAACACTGCTGGTTTTAGTAAAAAGAGAGGACATTGGCAACATGCTGGGGAGGAATACTTGCTGCTGGTAAAGAAAGGAGCAAAATCTTGGAAATTTTGATAAAATGCAAAGGTGCCATCTAAAATCACTCTAGGCCCTGACTATCTGGGTTATTAAATGTATCCAGTTTTACTTGTAAAAGGTATTTTCTCAAAAAAATGGACCATTTATGATTTTCAGATCTAACCTCCAGCAGAACTCCATTCCATGCCTCCAGAACAGTTACCAGTCCCATGAAACCTCAATTTTTCATCCAAACAACAGCCAGACCTAATTTATTTTCTTACAAAAGAGCTGATCAAGGAATCAATTTCCAGCTGGGTCTCAATCATCAACATTTAATCAAAAGCAATGCCACAAGTCCTCAGAACAACCCCTCTATTACACAATACAAATCAGTCCAGTTGTTCAGTTGGGAGCAAACAGCTTTAGTGCTACCTTTTCCCCAGTTGTCAAAATTGTTGTATGACTGCCAAACTGGGGACAGAAATAATACTGATTTAGATCTGTGGTCCCAGCTATGAATCCAAATCTGAAACCTTTACTCACTATTTTTCATTCAAAAGAAATTACTGTAAAATGACTTATGCATGGCATCTTCCAGAAATCAATGGATAGACTCCAAAAGACCAACTGAGCCTGGTATCTCTGTTTTCCAGTGTTACAGCTTCTCCTAAAGACAGACTTCTTTTCAGGACACCTGTTCACCAGGTCTACTGGTCTCAAAGTCAGCCATGGGCTGGGTTCCATCATGCAACTTCTGACCTCAGGAGAGCTGCAGAGCCTGGGTTACAGCTGGTCTCTCTGGTGGGAATCTCTGTAACAAAGTTGAAACCAGCCAGACCTTACCCAGCAGGTAAGATATCCATACTTTCATGACCATCCTCACCTCTTATGGAAAGCATTAAAGTATCTTTCTGTCTAGCAAGGAGAGAGGAAGCTTACACAAAAATGTTTATATTGGTTAAGTAACTGACACTGAGCCCACACAACAGTTAAAAGGACAATACTTCAATTAAACTGACCCAAGACAACCTATTTAAATGTAATTCCAAATGGTTTTCTGATATCTAGGCTGATGGGCTTGGTCTCTAAGTTTTATGAGGAGTTGTTGCTTGCAGCAGTTGCAATGCTCAAGTTATATTTACAGTTTTAATCTAGACCAGGGGTGAAATTGTTAAGGATTATACTCCAGTCTATCTGACCTGCAAACTATTTGGCTTGGGATTCTGTATCTTGTAATGAATATGTACCAGAATTGAATAACATGTCTGCATGTCTTTTCTTCCTAGGAAACCTCTCTGCTTCCTGAACAAACAAGCTGGTTCCACTCATTCCATTTCCTGAAAGTGAAGGCAGTTAGAGGATTAGGAAAACTTTGAGTCAAATAGAGAAATACATTTAGGAGCCTACAGTCCCACAGGAATCAATGGGCACTGAGGCATCTAAGAGACTCACTGGAGCCTATTCTTAAGTAATATTGGTAGCTTCCAAAGGTGGTGCAGCAGCAGCTGGCTGGCCATAGGGGCTGTATCCATGCCTGGGTGTGCATAGCCACCAGTGAAGTCAGTGGGAGGGGACTGACTCCTGAATCAGTATTTTGTCTGTGCTTGCTTTGTCATCTCTCAATTCACATTTGGAGGCAGTTGAGAATCATGTAAGGCTTATACCATCAAACCTGGTGGTTCTGAAATTCTGTTCCTACACCCACAAACGATGTTGACTGTTCAAGTCGTTTGGAGAGGAGCAGGCACTACTATCTTGTAATGTTGCAGTGCCTACTACCATAAGCTCCTGGACTGAGAGCAACTCCTAGTATGGTAAACTAGCATGTTTATCCTTAGTAGAAGAAACTCATAGTTTAATTTCAGTGGTATGAACATTAATATATCTTCCTCAGCCACAAAATCATAGCCTGTTTCCCAGCATTGTTGATAGACTACCTTTTTTCTCTCTCAAGTACCTCAGCCAGACTCTTCCTCACATGTGTATCTTGTGGGAAACTAAAGCTAAACCTAAAGCTTTCTCTTCATGTGTTTTCGTAAAAAAATTAGAAAACCCCTTTAGGCTTCATCTGAGCTCTGCACAAGTGAGTGGAGCCTCGGCTGCAGATCACTTTGTAGCACTTGATTACATTTACATGTCTGAGCCTGCCATGCCTATACAGCAAGGTACGTGGACTGGACCATCATGGATCACATAAGACCATCTGCCTCTTAAATCTCTATCATGCTCGACATACTTCAGTTAAAGTATACGAAGGTTAAATACTACTGTGAAGCCACTCACCTGAAATGACCACTATTCCTCAAGACCAGGCTGAATGCAGCTGGGACCAGTATCTGTCTCTGTGGTGAGCTCAATGCCAGTTTTCTGCTGTTAGCTGCTTTGCCCTCCTTTTTCCCTTTAAAGTCATGGGTTTTAGCACTTTGTGCTAGAAAGATCTCTGCTCCTTCCCCAGGAACAATGAGGTGCTGCCTGCTGGCTGCAACAGATGTCATTACTCCACAGAACTAAGTGTCCATGGGATCACAGCGTGCAGTAGGCTACAGCTGCCAGATCTGAGAGTGACAATGCAGAATGACCTGGCCCACTCTACAAGCCTCAAAAGGAAGAGGTAATAAGGCACCTCAACAAGTCCCCTTACTTCAGGGCTAATATTTCCATCAGCAGCTAGAACTTTCCACATAGCTGTGCTTAAAAGAACCAGTATAACACAATACCAGGAAAAAATTAAAATCATTCAGTACCTTCTTATGTTGCAGGAAATGCTATGAAGGTATATTTGTTTATATATGTGGAAGATTGCCCGCAGATATCAGCAAGTCCCTCCACATGTAAGTTGAAGATGTTAGGCTACATTTTGGATTAGAGCTGTAATGCAGCTGTAAGCATGGCAGCAGGGAGGCTGCTGGACCCAAGCAATTAATGTGTGCTACTTGTGTTTGAGTTCTTACCAACAATGAGATCAGGCAAGGCCTTGGGCAGGAATGAACCCTTACAGCTGCATGGTAGGACACTACTCTCATGAAATGTACCCTCAGTTCTGTGGGGATGGAACTGTCCAAGTTACTCCAGCAGGTGCTGGTGAAAGGCCAGTTTGTTTCCTTCCATCACTGAGCCTGGCTTACACTCCTGTATACCTCTGCAAAGACAGGGAACACATCCCTGCTTTAATGAGAAAGACATTTATTATTCTAGGAAAACAGGTTCCAATTACCAACACATTTCTCTGGAGCTGTGTCTATGATTGTCTATATTCATGCCCATGAACCAGGTTTTCACTCTGTGCAAGTCAACTCCAATCATATATAACTGGCTCCAGAGTTTCAGAAACTCTGGCCTTGTGGGCACAGCATACTTTCTAATCACATAATCTTGTAAGTTATTGTACTGTAGCTGATTCTTCACTCCTAATAATGATAAGAATAATAAAAAAAGGTTAAAGTACAAAAGGAAGGTTCAGTTTTAAAAAGCTCCCTTTATCTACCTGAATCTTGCTAAGGTCAAGAGAAAGTCTGCTTCTGACTCACAATGACATTTGAATCAAGTGCTGAATACACTGCACACTTTGTACAATTTCAGCTCAGGAAGGAATTGACTTCCTTAAAGATCATGTAGTGACAACTTTTATCCTTTCTTAGCAAAAGTCCTAGGAGTATTCACCAAATCAGAGCATTTTTCTTTTCTATAAGAGTTTTAATAAAAATCAGTTATAATTTTGATCCTTTAGATGTCAAAAACTGGTTTCAGCCTCCTTTCAAGAAAAAATTTCCACTGAAATTCAAATGGCTGAGAGCATTTGAGGAGCCCATCTCTAATGGGTTGCTTCAAGCTCTTACAGCTGTGGGAAGGAAGCAGATCCCCAGATATTGTCCATACCTGAATCCACTCAAACACCCTTATGGGTCCAGCCAGCCTGGAGTAGCACTGGTGAGGACCATCATGTACAAACTTCTGATTCCTAAAGGTTCTTCCTTTGAATTCTGCTATATTTCTGAATGGCTTTGAATGGCTGGATTATCACAGCTCTTTCATATAGACAGCTGGTTCTGGGCATGCAGTCACTCTCATTGCCTCCATGCAGATGCGCACTGAGCTCTTCTCCACCTCATTCCACCAAACCCAAGACCATCCCTTCTCTCAGCCTGCAGAGAAGTACGTGGAGAAAAAGTGACTGTTTAAGCCCCAAAAGCAGATAATTTACTGCTGATTCACACACCCACCTCCCCCCCGCCCCGATCTGGCTTTCTGTCTGAGGATGGGCAGCACTTGCTGGTGGAAACTGTGGAGATACACTAAGGCAGGTCTGCCTCTTTCTAGGACACTTTGCCATGAGCTGACTTTCACCTGTTATGAAGCCATAGCTGTCATTTCCTGCCTCTCCCAGTAGGTTTCTTTCTTCTCTCTGAAGTGGTGGACTGGGACTCTTCCTCACACCTCTTGCACAGGGCTCTGTGGTACTCCTGCACAGAGCTGGGAGTCATCCATGATGTGCAGCCGCTGTATGGAAGGGATAGATCTAAGAACAGATTTTCAGATCCTCTACCTCTCAGACAGAGGTAATTTGGGGAACAGTTGCACATGGGTCATGCCTGCAGCCACGAGGGAATTTTACAAAATCTTGACTTCCACATTCCTCTATCTAAGCTCTACAGTCGTTTCTCCTGGCTTCAGTGACACTGTTTTAGGATATGCTGTCTTCCAGTGACATCTAGGGATAGAGACTGAAAATTGCAAGCTGGACATTACATAGGTGGTGTTTAAAATTTATTTCAAACTGATAAAACTTGCTTCTTTAATAAGCCAAAAGGCTTAAGGAACAACTGTAATTAAGATCAGGTGAAAAGAATCTTGTATGTTTTGCAGGATTGACTTGATGCCCCAAGGCCCATTTCTTGACTAATTAATGCATTAGCATTAATTTCATAAAGTGCCTACACAGACATGGCACTAATTGACATAAAATTTTGTTGCTCTGGTACAAAGAATACAAGCAAGATAAAGGTACATCAGTATTAACGACAAAACACATGAAAGGTAAAATGTCATCAGAAGGACAAAAACACTTTGAGGTCAAAAGATGAAACAAGTAGCTTTAGTAGCTGGACCCATTATTTACTCATTGCTACCACTACTAAATTAACTCATTACATTTATGTATCAGTCCCCTGATCACAGAGAATCGCCTTGCTTGGTGATTCACCTACACAGGACTAAGATGTGGGCCCTGATCTGGAGATCTTACCTGCAGGACAAGGAAGAACCGAAGGATGGAGGCAGCAGAGAAGAGGGAGTGGTGGCTCAATCTACACAGCTTTGCAGCGTGGCTTTGTGTTAGACTTCAGTTCACAGTGTTCAATAGGATCCTTATCCCTGCAGGATCAAAGCAGAAGCAGCATCAAGTCTTCCCACTGTGCCTTCATTTCTTTATGGAGCACAGGCAGGCTTCCTCCAGAACAAAACTAGGGACAGCCAAGCAGGATTAGACAGAAACCCACTAAGTGCTTGCATAATACATCACATGAAAGATGCAGAAATGTATAAGCTGCCTCTTTCAAAACAGACTTTGTGTGACTGTGAAATCTACATCTGCTCTGGGTTTCCCCCGTGAATATAGGCTTCCTAAGTATTCACAGCCCAAAGACAAAAAGAATTCTGTGCTAATTCATGCCAGGACCTTTGCAGAACCTAAAAAATATATCTCTTTGACAGCAGAATGAAATGTAGAACATACTATCAGAAGAAGACATCAAGAGAAGGGTTTATACATGTATCAGAGGCCTGCATGTCCAAACCCAATGTAAATATGCTCACATGGACACAAATATGTAGAGAGAGTGGAGACAGAGGCAAGCTGCTGGTTTTCTAAGAACTTTTGGTCTGAGCAAATGAAGCTGCGCCACCTGTGGCCCAAATTCAGTGAACAGAAAAAAATTATCTCAAAAGTAGAAGTCAAGTAAAGTTTTGAAAAATAAAAGTCATTGGATGCTTTGCCAGTACCAGCACTACAAGACACAATTCTGAGAATATGGTCTATCAAATGCTGTTAAATCCAGGGCAATTTCTCTTGGTAAGTGTATCCAAAGTAATTGGAAAAAAAAATCCATCCCTCTTCTCCCAGAAATTGCTTTGTCAGATCATTAAACCACTAGAGAAAGCACTAACCCTTTTGTTTCTGGTATTGCCATGGCTTTTGTTTCTATCCCACAGCAGTGCTGCTCAGCAGCCAGGGCTTGTGGCCTATCCTGGTGTAGTCACAGGCAACTTGCATTTTCCTAGTGCCCATCAGAGCACCACCAGTTGCAGCAAGGTCTCCAAAAGCTTCCACCTGGGGATTTCGGAGAAAGCACTGCTTCAGGGCTGATTTAGGGAACAGAAATAAATGCATCAGAAACTATTGTGGGAAGGAAATGCCTCTTTGGGGAGCATAAGACAGGCATCAATTTTAAAAGCCTCATTGCAGAAATATAACAAGTAACTCATTAAATTGGATGTTCCTTATGTTGTCTCTTTATACTCAGATGTTTAAGCTAAGCTTTCCTTTAAAGCAGTCCTAAGCCCTTCCTCCTGAAAACATACCAGTGTGAATATTGGTAGCCTGAAATCAAATTGAGACAGCCAAGAAAATACTAGAAACTAATAGGAGACTAAAGATCACCTCCTATTATTTAGGTGAACTTTGGCCTTGATGATTTGTGCTTTTATTCCTGTAACCTCCACAGCCAACAAATGACAATTTTCCCTCTTCAGCGGGTGCTGTCCTGAACTTAACATGCTACTTTCATCAGACAGACAAAAAGTAAATAAATGACTAGAGGGACATAGTAATGTGCATTTCTGTGTGGCCAGGTCAGATCCCATGACCAGAGCACTCTGGTACTTGAGTTTACCACCATAGGCTCAGCTGTGTATCAGTCTGAACCATTAGGAGAAGCAGCCAAGACTTGGAAATAGCACAGGTGGTTTTGCATAGTGTAAACCCAAGGCAGCAGATGCTGCCACGTTCAGACTTTGCTTCAGGTGGCAGCAGTCTGAAGAGCTCTGCATTGCCGTGCATGGAAGCAGGATGCAAACACCTCCTTTCCCAACCTCTCCAGAACTGATTTTTATCTTCCATAGACTTACCAAAGGATGATCTAGTTGCAGGGTGATTTAAATTAGTACTGGAAATGACTTCTACTACCAGGACAAATGAAATAATTTGACAACCCCAAGAGATGTCCCTCCCCTCAGTATCCTCAAGCACAGCTTAGCACAAATGGCAGCGATGGATGAAGACTCCAGGTCCAGCTACTTTCAAACAGAACAAAGTTCACAATATTTTTAATGAAATAAGACCGCTACTGGACAATCAGAAAGTTTCTCCATGCCACTGCAACAATCTTACTGAAAGGAAAGGCATTTAAGCACAGAAAATACTCTTTGCTCAATATTGTGTGTGAGGAATTCATACTGAATTCTCACTCACATGATTTACTTTAATTAATGTGTGGATTAATTTATGGGCTACTATTTACTCAAGGAACCTGGACAGTCTTTTTGTTCTATAACTTGAAATTCATCTCCAGATGTGCACCCTGAGTTGCAGTACAAGCAGCAGTTTGCAGGGCCATTGTTCCCTGGTGTTACTGAGTACATGTGTGCTCAAACCGATGTCTGTTCACTGGGGTGTTGCCAAGAGCCGTTCCATCACAGAAATTCCTCTCATAAAGAGTAGCTAAAGGCTGCTTCCTCTATGACGGGGCTGTCCTTCAATAGATCTTTCCAGCAGGATCCTTGGGAATAGACCATTTTAACCTTTCTTACCCAGAATTATTGTCCAATTACACGTCAATGTATTTATGTAATTTGCTGGGTCTACCTAAAAGGGCAACCTTCCACTTGTGGGAGAACCATTTAAACAGCCCTAGTACCATCCCTTCCCTGGGGTCAGCTGTCCTGTGATGGCCAAGGCTCCTCTGAGTGCACTATAGGAGCAGAGCTGTGCCCCTGTCTGATGGTGAGAGGGACCGCAAACACCACTGACAGATAAGTCCTCTCAGTGAGGAGCAGGACCATTCCACTTGGAACCACATCTGCTGAATTCAGCTACTCAGAACTTGGAGAGCTGAGTCTGCATCATCTGTTGTGTGGGTTTTCTGATTTGGGGGGGCTTGATTTATTTATTTGCATAATCACAGCCAAGATGGACTGTAAATAAAAATAACGAGAATAATAAAAACAACCCCATTTATTGTATACACATGTCCTTTTAATCAGGCCCCAATTAATTTCAGAAATGTGCTGTCACATTTCACAGATATTCTAAAAGAGCTGAAACCAAACTTGAGCACATTTCTGGCTTTATCCTAAAATACTGTGCTTTTTGCTTATTCAAGAAATTAATGATCCTCTTCTACCCCAGGTTTTAGACCTCAAGCCAATACAAGCCAATCATGTTGGTTTAGAGCCACAATATTCCAGGATAAGTCACAGTATTTTTAAGTTGGTTAATACAGATTATGTCAGAAATGTAAGGGAGGAAATATGATGTTTCTGTATGAAATCAAAGCTGATTTTACAAGGGGATCACACACATCTCTATTAAATTGTTATTTTTATCTTCCACCAAAAAAAATATAGTTCTCCTTAATAACAGGATAAAATTCCATTTGTTTTAGAAGAGCATACATCAAATAACACTGGCACACTTTATTCTAAAATACTTTGTTGTCTCAGGTCTGTAGCAATACTCCAATACAGATTAAGACTTGTTCATTAAGAGATCAATGACAGGCACACACAGCAAACTTAAAAAAGGCAAGATAAGTAAGTACAAGACCTCTTTTGAGATTATTTTTGTATTTTTAATCTAAATGGGAAACAGTAGGCATGAAACATCTGTACAGCAAACATAAAACAACTATGCCATTTTTCCCTTAATAATCTCAAGAGCTTTTCATCTGGCAACTGGAAAAGAATCTTCATGTTGCCATGCCCAGGAAACAGATTCCTGACTGAGTATGGATGTAGAAAGTCATAGAACTTAAATACACACAACCCTGTAAGCTCACTTCCATCTCCCCAGTGTCAGCAGCACTTTACTTAAGAGGAATGCTCAGTGACACCGATGAACACTGAACAGATAGATACAAGGCACAGTAACTCCTACTGTGTCTCACAGTGAGCTGTAAAAAATGCCTGCCCCAGCTTCAACAGGCTAAATATTGATCTTGTGCACATTTCCACAGTGTGAAGGACTATTGAGCCACTTAAAGATTTAAAGATGGATCCTGTACACTAGGGCCTTGCAGAAGGATTAGGGAATTAATTGCTGACGGGAACTCAAGGTACATCTGTCCTATACTACAAAATTAGAGTAGTACAGCCTGTAAGAGTGCAGTACATCAGATAACATTTTAAAAACCCTACAAACAGGGTATAGCATTACAACAGGGATATCTGATTACAGCCTGATTGTAAATAACACATGCATCTTCAGGGCAACTACATACCAACTATAAACAGGAGGACAGTATAGGAAAAAAAATGAGTTCTGCCTCAATTGTTATTTCAAATACTTGAAAATTAAGCTTCAATGACTTTGCATTTTAAAGTTTTATAATGGCTTTAGATGTATTTAGAGCTTGACATTTAAATGCCAAAATTTCAAGGACGTTTAACTAGGACTTTTAAAGATACAGAGAGAGAAACAACAATGTTACAGAGAAACAACAATGATGCACTCCAGGAATCAAAGTTAATGAAAAAACTTCAGATATAAACATATTTCCCACCACATTTTTTTACTAGTTCCCTCCTCCCCCTCCAAAAAAGCTCTCCAAAATGTTATTCATTTAGGCTGTGCAAAAATGGAGTTTAGGAATAAAGGTTCAAGCAAAGCCACTGAAGCAATGAATAGCATGCACACAGCCGAGGCATTCCTCTTTTCAAAGGTTGCTCCACTTGAGAATTATCTGCCCATAGTCGTGCTCCTCATGCTCCCCTCTGACACAGAGTTAGATTTATTAGACCATAGGTGACAGTCAAGGGCCTGATAGCTCACACAGTAAGAGGAAGTAGGCATCTTACAGACTTCAATTACTAAATCACATATTCTACAAACAAGAACTGCTGGCAGCATTTGGGAAGCAAGGGTTGCATTGCTCATAGCTGCATTAAGTAGATGTAGACTCAGAACAGACAATTCAGCAAATTTATGCAACACCTTACCCCAAGGTGTCAGCTAGAACAGCCTAATAAAACTATGCACAAGGCTGTGAGTTCAAAACAAGTTTCTACAACCACTAACAGCTTGAGATTAAGCCTAAGTATCACTAAAAGGCAATCTTGATTGGTAGGTCTGAAGGACACAGACTTCACAACATTCCAACAAAAAAACCACCACTCTGCAGTCTGAGCTTGACCAGCCTCAAGTCCTACTAGTGGACTTCAAAAGAGTTTTCTATTATAAGCTCCTTTTTACTGCCTTGACAATTATGTGCCACATCCTTTAACATTTTTCAACCTTTATTGGAATAGATAAAAAGATTGAAGCCTGCCTTCATTCTGAAAACAGATTTCTGTGGCAGCACTTTAAACAGTTATTTTCCAAAGCCCTCATTTTCAGCATTTTTAAATCATAGGTATGTATTCCAAATAAATTTAGCTTTGAAAAAGAAGTGTCAGAATAAGATGGCTAAACAGGATATTGTTGAGACCTTTCATCTAGAAAATACGAAGAGGTGTGAACTTGTAACAGGGGTAATTACAATCTTAGAAACACTGTTTTAGTTTAAAACACTCATGGACAAAAATTTCTGACTTTCTTCTAGAAAGATTACATGGTTTGTTGCCACAAGAAATCTCACCTCTTGAAAACTTCAAATGTGTTATGTCTTATTCCATCTCCTTATAATTTTGCCCTTCAAAAGTCAAAACACAAGCATCTCCACCTCAAGCCACCTATCAGCTGCAAGATTCTTCCTATTAGAAAGGATCTTTAAATGAGGAGGAAGAAAACCAAAGATTTTTCTTATTTATTCCAAGCAGAATAACTATGGAGAAATGACTCAAGCTTAGGTAGTAGAAGTTAAAGGAATGCCATCTGAAATGAAGACTGACTCAGTAACATGAGACCTGCTAGTCATTTGTTAATCTTCAATTCAAAGCCCACTGGAAGTACTTGTATAATACCAGCAAAACAGACGATACTGCTTGTTTTTCCTCTTGTGCAGGAGAACAAGCTTTAAACGAGACTATCAGTTTTTCTGGTATGGGATAAAAAGAAAATCACTAATTGCTATGTACTCCCAAAAGACTGATTACTTTAGCAGTTAAGAATCAGGACTAGGTAAACCTGCAGCAGAATTACTTTATTCTTTATTCTGCTCATCTGCAAGACTTGCATAAGATTTATTTTTGGATTTCCATTTGGTATGTGGGTATTTTGCGCTTTGCATGAACCATTTCCTCCTCCTGAACGTACTGCACCTTAACAGTATGCAATCTTCTGGAGCATCCTTTCTCTGGAACAATTAAGATTTGTAACATCAGGCAGAATTTGTGGAGATTGAGAGACTGGATTTCTACAAGTGGAATTGTCTAGACCAGATGGAGAAAGAAATCCTCATATAATGCTCCCCTAATTGTTGCTAGTGCCTTAAGTATTCATTTCTGAACTCAAAAATCTAAAAAGAGAAAAAAAAAGTTAAAATGGGTTAAAATTGAAACATTTCTGTTTAGATAGGCAAATATGAATAGGAAATAAAGTACAGGTACATGTAATATTAAACAATACAATTTTGCCTAATTCTTTACTACTTGGGAAGTAAACAATTATATTATCAATTTCATCTTTTTTTTTTTCCTGGCTAAGTTATTACTAAGTTATTAGCAGTAGAGAAATGTCTCTTTCTTTGTTTTCAGAGAATACATGATATCACATGAAGTCTTTTAAACATTTCCCACTACTGTTATGGTTTTGCAGCTCAGCACATTCTGAGTTGTTTCAGAAAAAATTTCCATGTCTACCTCAGAAGGAAGACAACATCTGCTTGTTTCACCAAATGAATTAATTTCATTCTTCACACGACATATCCTACAAGCAGAAGAGCAAATGCCTACAGCTAACTAAAACTAGCTTAAAAGCATGGTGGAACAAACTTATTGTAACCTCCAGTAATGCTGAAAGACTTGCCTTCTAGAAAAGTAAACCAAATCAGCTTTTTGTAGTAACACCCAAACATGATTACAAAACCCTCTGTGTCAACCATCAGTCCTAGGAAAACTTTTCATAACAGGGAAAAGGTTATTGCAGCTCCTGTTCCCCTTCCCTGCTCCTGCAGCTAACACTACCAGCTCAGTCAAGCACTCTGCTTGCCAGCTTTCAATACACAGTCATGGCAGAAGCCAACACAATGTCTTTTCCCCTCACTCAGTGACAGAGGAGATACAATATCCCATCCACTTCTTTCCAATGTTCTGGGACTTTTGCCCAAAGGTTTTGCCTTGAGGAGCTCAGCTTGCTTTACCCCTACTTTGCTTCACACTAATACCTCATAGTCACTGCAATAAATTTTAGAGAAGATCCAGTTACTTACACAGCAAACAACTGATGTCTTATTATGCTGCTACCTACAGTACAGGCTTTAAAGCTCTAGTCTTACAGCTACAGAGTAAGATCACATCAAGCTAATCTACTGATTAATCAGCTAGTACTTAATCATGTAGATTTTCCAATTTCTTCAATCAGCAGTGAGCTACACTTGCCACAAAGCAGTTCAGCCATTCTTCAGCAAGGCTGCAGGGCTAGTTTAAAACTTAGGCTAAAGCATTTCAAATATCCCAGAAATTAAATGAATAAAATTTTATTTTTAAGCAACAACACACACTATTTTAATAAAACTCACACATTTAACTCGGGTGCAGAGTACTAAACCGAACAATCATCAGTAATACATTTCCATTGGAAATGTGTTAAAGTTCACAAGGGTCTTCATTACCATCTTACTGAAGTTTTCTTATGTGTTTCTAGTCTACACACCACCTGTTTCATGCAGTCATGCAAATCAGATTGTAAATGTTCAGGTAATAGGGAAGTCCATTCACTGCAAAGATTCATTTTTCACAGAAGAGACAGGATAGGTAAGACCAATACTGCAGGGTTCTTCATATGAGTACAGGTATGTTAGAAACCATGAACTTTCAGTTGTTCTTCCTTAACAATGCCAATCTGAAGGAGAGAAACAACGTATTTTAGTAAAGCTTACATATTTAAGCTATTACAGTGATATTAAGTTAACACAATCTTACACTTTGATTAAAGAAACTGCTATACAGTGTATACACTCAATGAAACATTCTTGTAGTTTACAGAATGTTTCTGGGCCAAGCAGAATTGACTAAACAAAAAGAAAATCTTATCAGACTTCTGATTTGTTCTGTAGTCCTAGGACTTTCTGACAGTGTAACAACTCTGCATCATTATTTGCATCAGAGTAAGCCTCTTTCCTCTCTAGTGTTTTCAGTCTCACTATTATGGTTTGCATCAAACACTTGATTTTACAAGCACAGAGCTCAAGTTGCACTGCGAGAGAACAAGTGGTGTGTTGTAACAGTGCAAAGGCATTCGACAGTGCTTTGATTCTTACCAGAAGCTTATTCTCATTCTGCAAGGGTCATTTTACTTTCTGGCTGAAAATACAAAAGAACTGCAGTGGCCATCTTTAGCTGGTTAATCAGCATCAGTACCACCTGTCACCCTACTGCTTCCAGAGAGGTTCAGATATTTATCTGCAGTCACTCACCTCCAAGAGGAATTGGCAAATGTTCTTCCTCTGGTCACCTTGCAGCTGGATAACTTCGCCGTATTCAGGATGCTCAATCACAGTTCCATTACAAGCAAATTTCTAAGAGAGAAACATCCATATTTTAAGACATCTGATGCACAACATGATTTTGCTTAATCAGTCTTTTCAGAAGAACTTTGTCTCAGAAGCTGCTTACTGTTTGGTGCCAAGCCAGGCAAAGGTTAAATCAATTTTACTGGCTCTGAGAGCAAATGGAATATATCTGCTGATACAGACATACACAAACTAAACTGCTGATGGTAAATTCAGGCAATGACAGGATTAGCTACTGTGCAGAAGGAAATGGTCAACAGTCATTGCAAGAAAGAAAAACAAAGTCATAAGATACAGCCTTTCAACTCCACACTATTTTAAAATAAGTATTTTTATCCTGGCAAAACTAAAGGCCTCTATTTTGAGCAACAACCCAGCTGCAACAGAGGCAGGAATAAAAACCAGCACAACTTTAAACTGATTTTATTCTTCACATCAAGAAAGCCATTTATCTGTGAAATTTTAAAGAAACATTCAGAATATATTTTATTTACTTCTTTTTAAGATAGATTTTTTTTTTGCAAAATCGGTGTTACTGGACACTGATAGGTGTTTTGAGAAAGGGAAAGGACTCAAATATGAAAGTGGTGTGCACTGGAAAGAATGAAGTGACATAAATATTTTGTTACTTAGTACTAAAAGCTTACTCCTTTATATGTAATCGTTATCAAATCAGCAACTTTACCTTTTTGAAAGCTTTCACAAGTTTCTTCTTGTCATAATCATCTGCAATGCCCTGAACAGTTGTTAGTGTTTTTCTTCCGTTTCGTTGCTGGATCCTTATATGAATGTAATCCTCAGTCCCCGCCGGGAGTAAGTCGTCACCCTTTGTTGCATCAGCAAAGGGGTCTGCAAGAGGAAAAAGATTCACATAATTCCCACAAAGGAAAACACCCAAGTTCAAAACTAATAAGGAAGATTCTCACTTCACAAAAAAATTTATTATTATATTCAGGGTATCTTCTTGATGTTTAATCCCTGTTTCAAAACACACTGTTAAAACCAAAGTGCTTTTTCTACAGCTGTGTTAAGTGTCATAACACCACACACTCAGGACAGCCCTCTCAACTACCACACACCATTTCTTCCATGCTTCCCAGGTGTGAATGATTTTCTGCTTCAGTATCAGTTTTACTTCATTGTTTCTAGCAAACTGTAAATGCTGAACCTGAAAACACGGTTATGAGAGAACATGAAACGCACATAAGTTTTAAGACAGCCGCATACATTTAAAGTGAAATAAAGCAACTGTAGCTCTTAATCAGATCAACTGATAAGAACAGAGAAAAAGAAAAGCTCTAGAACAGACACTTCCTTACAGGTCCAGAACACAAGTCTTAGAGTGTGGTAACTACCAGGCTCCCAGTATGTTAAGGCATAGATGTAACTCTTGGTTACTAATAGAAATAAAAGAGAGATACACTTTAACAGATGTCAGAGGCTGCCTGTAAACCAGAACTCCTCCAGTCAGCAGCTTTAGTCAAGAAATGTAACAAAATTAATTTAGGCTTAGACTAAAAAAGGCCAGTTCTCAAATTCTTCCAAGCTTAGCATTTATCTAGCACAGATAAAACAGAAGAATGTTTAGAAAGAAGGGGGCTTCTAGGTTAAAACTTCTTATACTTTGTACTTCACAAAAACATAACACTTCATGGAGAAATTTTACAGCTCTACAAATCTAATCAGTAGCTCCAAATAAACCTTGAAGCATGAAGTATTTTATTACTTTTTAAGCATAATCGCAAGTAATCTTTTGTACTAATCAGAACAATATTTAACAGCCCATGTAGGTTCAATAGCCATGCAAGCTACAATTTACCAAACTTATATTCAAAACTCAGATCTAAAAACACTGGTCAAGTTTTGTCATCCACTAGAAAGAAATGCCCCAAATAAGTAAAACTTCAGCAGAAGCACAGAAAGAAGTAGTTCAGCTGCAGACTGACAGGGTCTTGTAGAAACAAGAATGACATGAGCATTAAAGGCATTGAAAGCATAATGAGGATTCAAGCACCACAGGAAACAAGTACAGCATTGGGAATCTTGACTAGTTCAACTTCTACTACAGAATTTGTTAAACCATGGTGAATTTTACTGTCTCCCACAGCTTGTGGCTCAAACACTAATAGAAAATCTTAGTCAAAGAAAAAGTGAAAGAAAAAGAGGACTTAGGCATGAGGATCAATTAGCAGAGTTTAGGACTCTAGGTTGCAGATAAGCCAAGATAGCGTGGCAGAGTTTAGGGCTCTAGACTGGAAGTAAGCCAGCACTGTAGTGCCAACGATGGATCCCCTCAAACAAATCCTCTGGGTGGCACCTTCCTTAAGCACAGGGTGAGCTCCCAAATCATGACTGAACGTAACCGTCTCACATGGCTTATACGTGCAGAAGATTAGAGTCAAAACTGTGACCAAAAGCCTGAGACCATTGTATAAACTGCTAACTTGCTCACTTCTGCTGCTTACAGATAAGGCAGGAGGAGAACGCTGGCCCGGCACGGTTAAACTTCCCTGCCGATAGGAGAGAAACGATCTGCCATCTGCGTAGTTCACTCTATAGAGACAATAACCTTTGCAGGGCTTGTATAGCGTTTTGGGGCATTGCTGAGGATAAGATGCTGCAGCAAACCAACTGTAACTGATGAAATTATTTCCTCAGCAGAGGATACGAGCCCTTGATACGGGGATTCAGAGCTGAGAACATGGCAGCACCTCCGACGGGAACAGCGAGGGGCTGAGCCCCTCGCCCGAGGTTTCCTCGCCGCACAACACTGAGCACGTCCCGAGGCCGGCGACGCGGGAGGACAAGGACGAGCCGCCGGCGCTGCCTCACGGAGCACCGCAGCGACAGCGGCACCGCTCAATGTCACGGCGGGGGCGGGGGGCCCGCGGCCCT
>WEIU01014662.1:1607-32890 GCA_013389925.1 Aegithalos caudatus
GTGCTAATCCAGATAATAAAACTGTTTTTTTGGCTTTGATCATTAGTTTTATCTTTAAAACATATCTCTTTATCTTTTAGTTTTTTGTCCATCAAAAGGACATAAAAAATAAGACCCAAAAATATAAGAATTATCTCTGCTTTGATGCTGAATTTATTAGTATTTGTGAAGTTCTAGTACTTTTCATTGAAAATAGCATAAAGAGACAAAAATATTCTTCCCACACTTTTTAAAAAAATTTTTTTAATTCACTTGTGGGTTTGTTTTTTTGTTTTGGATTTTAACCTTGGAGCTGCTTGCAGAACGTAGGTATGTTTTGTTTTATCAAATTAACAAAGCATTTTTTGTGGAGGACATCTGTGGTGCCATCATAAATGTCATGCTTAACTCTGGTGTGTGGGTGCCCAGAAGAGATTTTCCTCTAATGTGTCTTTTCTTTGTGAGGTTCTAATACTCATTTTTTGTAATGGTAATGTGTTTATTAATTCTCAAACTTAATTGCCATAACAAAGCTTGTTTCATTCTTATCAATACTTCTAGAAAAATGTGTCTTGTGGATCACAGTTGCAGGTTCTTGGTTTTGGGTTGAAATTTCCTCAAGGTATTTTCCCTTTTTGTTTTGGTTGATTTGTTCATTAAATTTTTTTTGGATAGTGATTTGTCAAAAATAGATGTGCTATTCTGCAGATTGCAGAAGTGCAGTGAATATAGCATGAGAAAAATCTATGGATTGACCATTTCAGATGTGTTTATAGACTGAAAAAATATCAGTATATCCAGAGGCAGAGTATATATTCAAGAATGCTGCAAAGACATAGCTGGAGAAAAAATGCCAATAAGAAAACATTTGAGTGTCTGTGAATGTGGGATGCTGGGAACCTTATGAAATAGTAAAAGAGCTGCTGTATAATTGACTGCTAAGCCACTAACATGAAGACTTCCTAATAAAACCACTGCTCTAAGTTATTCCTGGGGTGGATCTTCTTTTATTATGTAAACACAAGTGAAAACTAACTTGGATAAACTTCTTTCCTCTGGCCTCTAATTTCTTGTGTTCTATTCAAAGTCTGATTTATGGGTTGTCCTGAATACAGAAGTTACATTTTGAAGGTAGCATTGTTTCCTAAGGACACAGAATGCCTGTTGCTCCTCCAGTTGTAACTTTTGAACCTCTTGGTCAATTGCAGCTGAATATAATGGTGGGATGTTGTCTTCAGATGGAGCAAGTTAGTTCTCACAGATTTGGTGAAAGTTTCTGCTAGATCCCTGAGGGACTCCCACCAATGAACACGTAATTAGGGTTCATGTGTAGTTAGACACCACCAAAATAAGAAAAGGCTAGATGGTTGGAGAAAACCACAAAACTTAAATATGTGCCAATCACAGGAATAACTTGAATTGCTCTTTCCATTCAGCACAAACCAATAGGGAACAAAACTTCTGTTTCACTTTTCACAGAATAACTTCTTGCATGTGACTTGTATAACTCTTCCTCTTGTGCTTCACTGAAATGTTTGAGCTGGTGTAAAGACAGACACTTCCTGGGGAAGGTTGCCACACCTTTGTAGTGAGTGATGGGTAAATCTTGTGGAGAAGTTTTCAACTGCCTGAATTGAGTTTAGGGACAGGCAAGTCTTTAGGGACAGGTGACCCTTTGGAGAGGATGGGTGGGTATCTGGGAGACCTGGGGACTGCCCAGATCTTTGCTGTTCTTTACCTCACTCTGCACAGTAATGTCTCCTCTCTGCTACTTTGCCCACCCTGCTGGAGCAGCTACCCAGCCACTGTCACCTGTTGGAAAATGCTTTGAGATTATTTTATCTCTGTAGTGAAGAGGTGCTTTGTAGACATTCTTTGTGTATGTTGTGTGCATTATTAGCAGCTGGTGTGTTCCTAATGAGAAACAGGGAGAGACTTCTGTTAATTGACCAAAATACTTGTTTTCTGGTTTTGTCCTTCAGATACCAAAAGCTGTGGAAGAGTTATGTGAAGCTGCGTCACCTACTGGCTAATAGTCCCAAAGTCAAACAGGCTGATAAGCAGAAGTTATCACAAAGAGAGGTATTCTGGACCTTCCTATGACTGATAATTGAGCATTGTAATTCAGGATGGAATAAAGCCATATGACTGCCCTGTTTATGGAAACAATAGAAATCCTTTACAAAAGATTTTCTTTCCAGACTCTTAACACAGATTTTATTTTTATCTATGCTTGTTATTGAATGAGGGTTTTTTTTTTCCTTTTTTCAGCTGTCAGACTGCTGCTAGTTTTTTATCCAATTATAGAAATTATTGTTATGGAACCATAACTTCTTCATAGCTGTTGCCATTAATGGTTTCAAGAATTAGCATAGAGAAGGACTTTTTATTTCATAATGTTCTTTTAACAGGCTCATAATTTTAAACATTTCTCTTCTGAGATAAAAACTGCCACACTTGTGTGCATAAACTATAATTTATTAGATGGTATAGTGACATTGCTTAGGATCTTTGACTTGAAATCATCTGGTTGTTGTATGATAGACAAGATATTTTTCTCCTTTTTTTTTTCTTCCCCCCAAAGTGATAAGCAATAAGCATTTCCTAAGTGCAAATGCTTAACCATTTGGGAATTAAAAGCAGAAAAACAAAGATTCCTAAATATAGCCTAAACCAACCTATCTATTTCTATAAAACCTTCTACTGAAGCTTTGAATTTATCTGGTGCCTGTCTTCCAGGCACTCATAATTTGACAACCTATGTAAAGACTACATAGAGGAGAAATTAGCTTCTCGAGTACAGGATGGTATTTAATTAAGTGGTGGGGTATTTTTATTTATTGATTAGAAACACTAATTATTCATAAAATAATAGACTACCCTGAGTTGGGAAGGACCCATGAGAATCATGGAGTGTGATTCCTGAGACTTCCCCAGTTTATTGGGGAAGTCTCAGAAATGGCACTTTTGGAATTAGTTTTGGTTGCAGTAAGTGTTTGATACATATGACATTGCTCCTGATTATTTTTGTTGTTACAAAGCATAGTATGCTGTTGTGTGAGCAAGAATGCTAGTAAACATTTTATTTATGCTGGTGTTAAATAAGCCCTTGACTTCTTTGCTTGTAAATAAAAAAAAAAAAACAAAAAACAAAACCAGAAAACCATAATATGGTGATTGAACTGTGCTACAGTTTTAAAGGAAAAAAAAATCTATCCTTACAGGAGATGATTTTGTTTGCCACGACTATACACAGAGGAAGTAGAAGATTATTGTTTTATGGGCATATTTTCATTAGGGGTAATGGATGTCTCATTTGTAAAATTGCAGTGGCTTGTTTGTAAAGGGGTGATCATATTTTGCTCCAGAATATAAAACATTTCTTTGTTATTTGGCACTTGGTATGGACTACTGATATTTTTTTTTCTAGACTGTATTATCTAGGAAAGCAAGTTTTATAAGTAGTTTGCCAAGAGGGAGGCATACAGGGCTGAAGCAGAAACTTTATGTGAGGATGATCTATATATTTGCCAGGGGAGGTGTCAGTAACTCAGAAGGAGCTGTAGGACTGTACCTGACTGGTACATGGGCTGTAAAGATTATGAATCATGTATTATGTAGTGCTTCTGAGCCAGACTGAAATACAGCCAGGCCTGGCAAACACTAGCACCTTTCTCAGGAAAAAACTCAATGACACACCTTTGACAATGCACAGGGGGTGCGGTGCTGGCAGCATCTCTGTTTCCTCTCCTCTCAGTCATCCACCACTGTGAGGTTGTACAATGATATTATTTGTGACAAGGTCGTGCCTGAGGCTTTGTTCCTCTAACCTAACTTTGAGCATTTACAGCAGGTGCATAAATTAGGGCCTGAAGGCTCACTTTGAAGTCAGTGGAGGGAGAAATGCATTTTTGAAGCCATTTATCCCCTTCATTGAATATAAAAGGAGCCAGGGCTAACTAGCATCCTACCCTAGATACCTCTTTATTGAGGTGTCTGAAGTTTGATGAATCTGTGTCTGGACAGATGCACCTGCTGGAACTACTCTGTGAGTGTCTGCAAATCAGAAAACAGAGCCTGTTCCTGCCCAGATATGCTCACGGGCTTCAAACTGGAAGCTGGAAGAGACAGCTTTGAATAAGTGCCCTGTAATGGAAAGGAGAAGGAGAGGCAGGATAAGTTGCAACTTTGAAGAACTTTGTGTTCTGAAGAAGGAAGAGCACTGAGGGGAGTATTTACAGATGGTTCATGCTGTGTGGGGAGCTTGCACACCCCAGGGCTTTATAGTACAGGATCCAAGAGATTCTGACCCAGCGCTGATTTATTTTATCTGGTTTTCTTTCATTTTTACAGAAATACTTTCTTTTAATGCTACTGTCAAAGTCTTTTAATGATTCTGACCCTTTCATAGTTTCTAGAGACAAATTGTTTGTACATCACCAAATAGCCAGTGGTCAAGGTAAAACATATTTTTTTAAAATTTTATTGAAATAAAATTGGTAGATTTCAATCAGCATAGTCTCCAGGACTGGTGAATGCTGACCCCTTTCCCAGACTGGGCATAGTAACATAGGTACTGAACAGGAACTGTTGCAATGTAGCCAAGATGACAAAGTAAAGCCTGTTTTGCTCCTCCTAAATGTTCAAACCAGGAGTACTCACAGTGATGGACATGAATGAAGATACTGTTTTGTACATCCGGTAAAGAAAGTGCTTTCATTTGAAGGACTTTACCTTTCTTACTTATGTATCCTCTTGGATGCATGAGTTAGACTGGTTTGTTTTGCCATTTGCAGTAAAAAAAAAATGTAGTCACTTACGTTTTCTCCTTGGTCTACCAAAATCCCTTGTTTACACTGTATTCCAACACATCTGTATCTGGGAGTTATCAAATCTGCATCAGCCTTAGAAACTGCCCACCAAAACTGAACTTTACCGTGGGTATTGTGAACACACTGGTGTGTGCATTGCTTTGCTTTCTTGTAGCAAGTTCTTCACAGGAGCTCTGTTCTCTCTCTGCTTAGGAAGCACTGCAGAAAATTCGTCAGAAGAACACAATGAGACGTGAAGTGACTGTGGAGTTGAGCAGCCAGGGATTCTGGAAAACAGGGATACGCTCTGATGTCTGCCAGGTGACTGAACTGGAAAGATGGGTTTTCTTGATAGCTGCCATTTACCTTTGCAAGGGCTTGTTCTAGGCTGAAGAACCAAATGGAAGTGAATACCTCAGTAATATCTGTTGATCTAGGGAACTATTCTAGTGTTCTGTCCACCCCCTATATACACACGAAAAAGGTGATTTAAAGTTTTATGCCAGCGTTGGTTAGTGCAAGAGAAAGAAGTTAGGAATGGCCAGCTTGAGGCTGGAGGTTTGCCAGATGTTGAATCTAGTGTGGAACTCTTAATCCATCAACTGGCTTGGTTTTAGATATTTTAATTTTAATATATTTTTCTGTTTAGATAGCTTATAAAAACACCACAAGTTTTACAGTAAAGCATGAAGAAATACCTTTTTACTTGAAAGAAAGTAAAAAAAAAATCTAAAACCCCACCACAACTAACTTCTGGATTAAAACACCTGAGATACTCTGTGTCATATGCATGACATCTCCAAGGAACATATCTCTGTCAGGTCCTATTCTGAAGCAGTTGACAGCCACCAGCTTTGTGATATGATAAAAATAAGTGCAATTTTTATTTAATTTTGTATTAGTAAAATTCAAGTAGTTGTAACAGCCAAATAATTATACTAGAGATATATTATTTTATAGCTGTTGTTTTGGAGATGTCATTTAAGAGTTAAACATATGCAACTTAATATTAGCATAATGTGAAGTATAAGTTAGGGGGGTGGCTAGGCAGGGGTATAGGTATAGGTATAGGTAGAAATTCCGTTGTAATCTTAGAAGTCTGATCAGGCCAAAGGGAGAAATTCTACAGAGAGAGAAATGCTAGTAACTAAAATTGCCTTTCTTCTGTCTGAAACATTTCTTGTGATCCTACTGTTGCTTCTGAAGTAGAAGGAGAATAGTGGCACAGTATCTCCTCACATAGCTGAGGAAAATTACAGCCCTTTCCTAGTTTTTTTGTTGTGAACTGTGTCTATTTTTACAGCTTAAGTAAACAGTGTTAATTTCCAATTTAGGCACTTTGAAACTGTTCTGTGTTATTCATAACATCTTTTGTGATTCCATCTAATGTCTTGAATATTCCTATTTTGTTTTGTTGAAGGACAGCAAAACACCACAGAATTATAAAAGTAAAGCTATTTCATAATTTTTGTGCCCGTCTACAGCTTTTACATCTAAATCAGGCAGTTCTGGTATGAAGGTCCTTAGATTTGATTTCTTTGAGAGGCCAAGAATAGTCAACTGTATGTCTGTAAAATTAAAGATTGCTGCTGTTGCTACATTCTTTTCCCCAGATTAAAGAACACTAAAACTAAATATGCATCAATCAGCTCTGAGGGCAGAGCTCAAGTGCAGTGATTTAAAATTTCTGCTTTTAAAAGCATTGCAGTTAAGAAGATTGAAACTCTTTTAAGTCACTCATGATAGCTTATACTTGCTCTGAGTTCCATGTAGCCTTAAGACCAAAGACATTGGTCTTTGCTGTCTTGGAAATGAACTGCTTGAGAGGGGAGGAAAAATGGTGAGTGGAATGTTCAAAAACCGTGTAAAATGTCTTAGTTCTGACAGGCTCACTTGAAGTTACCCAGTATATGAAGTGCAGTACTTGGCCATTGATCTGGGCAGCCCTTAACACCCAGTGTGGCAGGATCTGGCCATGCTGAGAAGACTCCACCTCTGTTCCCCCTCTCCACCCACACCATTGTTGTGGTGAGCCCTCAGCAGCAGTGTAGAGTGTTCAGCATTTCATGCATTCCAAAATATTTCAGCTCACCTGCTTCCCCTTAGTAGCTTCAGGTCAGGAGCACCTGCTGTCCTGGGGGACGATGGCACTATCTGAGGGCACTTGAGAGAGTCTCTTGCTGTGCTAGAGAGCCTTGCTGTGCTAGCTGGAGCAAGAAAAGGACATGCAAACTATAAAATCATACATATTTTAAAAACATCTCTTCTAAAGAGATAAATACATAAAACATCAGAAACATTGAATAGCCATAGTCGAAGATGACAGATGTTGATTTAATCAATCAATCAATCAAGTAATTAGTGCCAGGAAAGCAGCATTTTGTCAATATAACTTCAAGAGTCAAATTAAAGTCTTCCTGTGTGCTCCCAGGGGTCTGTCAATTCTTGGTTCACTGCACCACAGCTGATAAAAGTCTGAAATTTGGTATTTCAGTCCTCAAATGCAGGGACACATGTATTGGTGTGAAGAATGTTAAATATTGCTTGAGGAGCCTCTTTCTCTCTAGTACAGTGGAGCACAGAGGCAGGGAAGCAGAGCTGTCCTACGAAACAGTTTCAGGTTTGGTTGTTTTGGTGTTTTTCAGTTAATTTCTTCCATGAAGGAACACGTAGGAAGCACACCTATACAGTTTATATGGAGATAAAAGGGATGTTCTTACAAATTACCCAAAAAAACCCTCTAAATGAATGACGTGGTAACAAAATAAAACTTAACTTGCACTTCCTAATTCTGCTTGGAGTGGTTTTATATTCCTCTGCCATTTGGAGATCCAGGAAGTGGTTTTTTTTTGGTTTGTTTTTTTTTTTTTTTTTCTGTTAGCTAGTTATTTCATCTGAGAGAAAAGGACCAGGGAGCAGTTCTTAGTCAAAAGCCAGCTGAACATAAGCCAATGTATGCCCAAGTGGCCAATGACATCCTGGCCTGTATCAGCAGTAGTGTGGTCTGCAGGAGCAGGGCAGTGATTGTCCCCCTGTACTGGTGGCACTGGTGAGGCTGCACCTTGAATCCAGCTCTGGGCTCTTTGCCGTACAAGACAGACATCAGAGGGCTGGAGCTTGACCAGAGAAGGGCGACGGAGCTGGTGAGAGATCTGGAGCACAAGTCTGATGAGAAGTGACTGAGGGAGCTGGGGGTCTTTAGCCTGGAGAAAAGGAGGCTCAAGGAAGACTGTCATAGAAGACATATCACTGTCTACAACTGCCTGAAAGGAGGCTGTAGTCAGGTTGGAGATGGTGTATTCTCCCAGGCAGCAACAGACAGGACAAAAGGAAATGGTCTCAAGTTGTACTAAGGGAGCTTAAGATAGGATGTTAGGAATGTCTTTGTAGATAAGGTGATCAAGCATTGTAACAGGTTGCCCAGGAAAGTGGTGAAGTCACCATCCATGAAGTATTTATAAAGATCTTTGGGACATGGTTTAGTTGGAGTTTTCAGTTTTACTTTAGCAGTTGGACTCAATTATCTTAAGGGTCTCTTCCAATCTTAATGATTCTGTGATTACCTTCCAGCTCTGTGTTCAGTTCTCAGGAATTTCATGGTCTTTTACTTAAACAGGAAAGTCCTGCCATTGGATAGTCTTTTTTCTCTTGTAACATTCACCAGTTTGTATTTTCTGCTGTTCTGTCATTAGTGACCTGGAGAAATCTGTAACATCATTTGTTCTGTAAATTATACATCATCTACTTTGCTTGTTTTTCATGCTTCTCTCCATGCTATACACTCATTTTCTCTAATCGTACGCAATCCTCTTTCTGATTTAATTGTGACAGCCTTCAGATTTTAATGCCCTTAAAACACACCTTTATTTTGAATATATTCATGTCATATCAGTAATAGGAATGACTAGAAAAAATCAGTTCACAAATGGTCACGTGCATAAAAGTCTTTAAATCCTGCACTTCTACTGTTTCTCTTTTCATTCTTATGCAAGAATTGTGATGTTGATATCATACTTGGTATACTCTACTTGTAAGCTATACTATTGCTTATTTCAACCCAGATGCGTCCAAAGTCAATATTAATGTAGAATTCCTTCTTTGAAACACTGAGAGAGGGGGACTGGCAGTGTTACAAAATAGAGTTGTTGCTTTTTTTCAGTTTTATTGGAATTTTCCCGGACAGAAAAACATTGTTGGTTTTGTAGAGATACAGCATCCATTCTGATATTTTTTTCGCCCATTAATGTGCTAGACTACAGCATTCCAAAAATCCCATAATTCTTCCTCAAAAGGAAGTAAAGCAAGGCACAACTGTGCTTGAAAATTGAGTAGCTACTGTTCGGTGAAAGCTGGCTAAAGTACTGTAAAGTGTTTCTTCCTTAATGTAATGAGGCAGAGGGGAAGTGATGTTTCTTCATTTTTGAAACTGGGTGTTAAATGTAAAATCAAACATATGGCATTGTATTCAGTCATAGTTTCTTGAAATTTGATGTTACTGGTGACCAGAATTTTTTTTTTTTTTACCTCATTAAATTTGCTTATTTTGACAACTGAGTTTATGTATTTATTCCTTTAGCCTGGGCAGGACTGTGGAGATAAAAACATATATTTAATTAAGTGCTTTGATAAGTTAGAGATGGGAAACTATGATTTTTTTTGTCCTCATTTAAACCAAAACAGTAAACTAAGTATTGTAACAATTGGCAAGTGTTTGTATTTTTAGCTCAGTCAACTGAGTTCTTTATACACTGAAGTGGAATGTTTTTGCTTTATTGCATTTGTTTTTTCAGCATGCAATGATGCTTCCTGTCCTCACCCACCATGTCCGCTACCATCAGTGTCTGATGCACTTGGACAAATTGATAGGCTACACTTTTCGAGATAGGTGCTTACTGCAGGTAAGATGTGAAGAGAAAACCCCAGCCTCTTGCTGGTTTCTTTTCTTGATGTTACTGAGTTCATCCATAGTGCTGAGGTGCACGGCATTGCCACAGCTTGGATGGACCTGATTACCTGTACTGGAGATCTTTCAGAAGTCTCGGTTTTCCCAAGACACTTCTAAATAGAGATATCTGTTGTTCACATAGATACCACACCTTCCTTTGCTCCCATGGTAGATCTGGATTTGCTTGTAATGTGTAGCAATACAAAAAATGCAGTTACTGAAAAGACTGTCAAGTACTCATTTCTGGGTAAGTTCCTTTTTTCAGGTATTTATAGAGAATACAGTGTTATTCTGCAGATGAGTGTATGTGTCCTGCTTCTTGTTTTTATAGCCCATTGTTCTAAAAAAGAATTATTAAAACATTGCCCCTTTTTTGCATTTGGAGCTAGTGAATAGAAATTTACAAACTTCAGCTCTCGATTTCTGCAAGTACATGATGAAATTTTTTTATTAACAAGCAAGAGCAGGAACTGGAGAGGAGAATTTTGTATTTGTTTTAGATGCATCCATGTCACATAACCAGCCTTTTATGTTAGTGTTATATTTGGAGCTGATTACCTCTGAGGCTGATGCTTGACATGGTGGCACTTTCCTCTTAGACTTTTCCTGAATTTACTGAAGGAAAATGGGGACTTCTGTTTAGAACAGAACTTCCTTCTGAACTAAGCGTCATCTCTCTCCAGTGACTGGACTAAGTTCAAAACATGTCAGTTTTTGTATTTCTTTAGAGATTTTACTCCCACATTATTTTAAGGAAATGTCTCTTCTTACAGTTTTTCTGGTTTCTAGAATTTGTTTTCCAGGCCTTTTTCCTACTGCAAGTTATATTAAACACTGAGCATCTTCTAGGAATTGATTGTTGGGAGGCTGTCTTTGTTTCAAATGTCAAAGATAAAAATGTAGTGATGGAAACTTTCAAATGTTGAGGCCAGCACACAAGTCAAGAAATAAATTCTAATCAAAAAGAGATGAAAGCATAAAAATCAAGTGTGCAATCATTAGTCATGTTTGGTTATAACAAATGTGCTTTTTAATGCTCTGTCCCTACACTCATTTGTTTAAAACCTACAAACATTTTCCATAAGAGGAGGAGCTTTTTAAAAATGTATATAGTATCAGTCATCTGCTTGAACATAGGCAATGTTAGATGTATAATACTGCATTGATTGTTACCTATTTTATCATGGTGTATTCTTTTTAAAGTAAAAACAGTTTAAGAAAAGATTACACTAAGTTATCTATTCAGAAAAGCCGTAATGTGTCATCTAGTCCAGATAGAGCAGAAATTCAGAATGTGCAATTACAACAAACTAAGTAATACTATCAAGGAATTAGAAAGGACTTGGAGAAAGTTATTGTTGATTAAATAGAATTTTACTGTTTAAATTTTATGCTTAGAAAGCAACAATGTTTGAATGAATTACTGAATGTCTTTGCTCACAGGCTGCATCACCAATCCTTCATGTGTGTCAGCAGTAACTTTCTGCGGCTTGCATATTCCAGTGTTTCCTCTTTTTTATACACAAGTTTTGTGTTCACATACTTTTATACAAGCACAATATTTTGATCTGTATATGTGTAAAAAAGGAGAAAATGTGTGAGTTTGCAGGATGGTGTTCTGAAAAACAAGCTGTAGTTCTATATGCTGCTGCCATTTCTGTAGTGATGTCAGCAGCGGAGTAAGCTTTTGGTAATCCTTGGTGTTACAGTAGTAAAACAGGTGACCAATCCTGTCATTCCTCTTCCATTTGAAGAGTGAGTCCTCTATGGTCATGAGGGAAAGAATTTTTCTGTGATTAACTCTGCCAGGAATAATGTACTTCTTGTTGCTTCATTTTTGAGCTAGGAAAGCTTTATAGATATTGAAATAATGCAAATAGAATAGGTTGAGAAGCTCTTTTAATTGCTTATATTTTTAACATGAATATTTATAGTTCAGTGTTAGAGTGAATATATTTTTAAATAAGCAAATATATTGAAATCAGGTCAGCAAAGCTGGTAAGCAAAAGTCTTAAGGCAAATTGACAGTTCATGCTTTTTCTCTTCTAGACTAATTTTTCTTTAAAGAAAAAAATGATGAAAGTTAATTAGTTAAATTGATGATTGAGCATAAATGCTGCTTCTTTCTGACATCTGAAATAGTTCACTCTACTTTTAAATTGCTGGAACCAAGTTTCTGGTTCACTACATCACTTTGTAACCTTTCTTCAAACTGAAAAATAACTATTACTAGCTACCGGTCTAAGATAATGTTTTACTTTCATTTGCAAAAATACATTTAACACTTTATTTTCCTGAATGTCTTACGCTGTAGCTTGCCATGACTCACCCAAGCCATCATTTAAATTTTGGGATGAATCCGGATCATGCCAGAAATTCCTTATCCAACTGTGGGATTCGACAGCCCAAGTATGGAGATAGAAAAGTTCACCATATACACATGAGAAAAAAAGGTATGCTACTTACACCACTAACATTTTTCTCTTACCTCACTCTTAATCAGTAAGAACGCCCTTTGTTCCATTATCTTTTCCTTGGCCATTGTTCTTCTGAGAGATGCCTTCAGTAGAGGATTTCAATTGTTATACACAGACACAGTCTAAAAGACTGAATTTGGCAAATTAGTCAGTAAGTAAAGAGCTGAGAACAAGCAAGGGTACTAAATGGGAGGATGTATTTGCTTAGATTTTTGGCAAGCACTGTTTTCTTAATTTGCTGCTCAACACGGTGAACAAACTGGAATATATTTTGTAAATGTGTCTTACTAATGTGAACGTGTGGTCCGTCTGCTGCAAAATATTACTCACCCCTTTAAAGTATATTCACTGATAATGAAGTAAATTGTTTCTTGCTTATGTAATGTTTAGAATGTCCTTTTCATGCAGAGGTGGTATTTATCTGACTCCCTGAATGCAAAAATTCAATACTGTTGTAATGGGGCTGCGGTCAGTTAGGCAGAGAGCATTGGTAAGCATTATATTTGATGTAATAAACCCTGTAAATAACAGGATAATCTTGTGTATAGCAATTACAAAGTAACATTTTGAGTAATTGTTTTCTGCATTTATTCAAAGTGAATTGGTGGCTGTTTGCTTAATAGTGCATTGTTTATGTTTCTAGGGATAAACACCCTGATAAATATTATGTCCCGTTTGGGACAGGATGATCCAGCGCCTTCCAGGTAATGAAAATAGTTGTTTGCAAGTAGAGAACCTGCTGCAGAGGGAGATATTTAATAGAAATAACCAACTTACTGTCACCAACAGCTTTGGTAAACAGTTGAAGCAAAAAGGCATTTTGAATTGACTTTTATATTATGAAGGTGTGCTGAACCTCCATTAGCAGCGACATAGTAAATGTTTGGTTATGCCTGCAGAAAACATCTGAGGAAGGTTTTAACAGATAATTGTGTCATTTTTGTTGATCCCTGAAATGAGGAGGACTAAAAGACTACCTTTTTGCTTTCTGCAGAATAAAAAATAAGACTTCTTGTTGTTATCAGTGCTATAAATTGGATTCTTCATCATGTTTTCTCACAGTAGTGCCTTCCTGGCATGGCACCTTGTTAACAGGAGTGTGGTGCTGAACATGGGCTTTGCTGATTTACTGTTCCAATTTAAAGACAGATGCAAAACCCATTAATGTTGTAATGCGATAATCCGTAAATGACCACTAAGAATTCTGTGCATATAAATAGAGTTTAAGATACGGTTTACAGCCACAGGCACCATATTTAGCTGAATAAACAAAGCTCACAAGGCTAATACATGAAACATTGCATGTGAAATCTCTTAAATGCATGAACTAGATGGCAGTATGTATTTTAGTCAGCTAGTGCTGTAGCTGGATCTTTCAAGAGCCATCATTTCTGACAAGCTTGGGAATAGGAAAAATTTAATTCTGCATAAATTATTGTTGCACTGTTCCCTAAATGCTGATTCAGCTAGACCATGCCCTTTTCTCTTCAAACTTATTTGAGTCCTCTAAAGATAATGTAAGGCTAAATTGGCTTAATTCTTGTGAAATAACACAAAAATAAAAAGTCCTATTTTGAGAGAGGTGTGTTTTCAGTTATGTTGCTACACAGAGTTGTAGATTTCCTCACACATTACTGTTTTACACAGCAGAGGTACTTGAATTCTTTCAGCCCATAACAAAAGCCTGCTATTTCAGAAATTACACTAATTATATAATTGTTGGGGGAGTGAAATTTACAATAAAAGGTGCCAAACACTTGACAAGGATCTTCTGGATTAAAAAAAAAAAAAAAAAAAAGTCCTGTGGCATTAGCCTTGATTCTGTTACAATCATGTGTGAAATCAGAAATGGTGCTGCTTACTTGCTTTGATGTCTAGAGCAGAAATTTGTATGTATTCAAAGACATGCTCACATTCTTTTTCAGCTGCTTGCCCCTTTAGTCCTTTGAATATAAGCAGGCAGACAGCTTGAAGGAAATGAAACTTTATGTAAAACAAAGGTAAATCAGGAGCAGTAATGAAAGAAAAGAGAGGAAATAAAAGATTCAAGTAACTTAATGGCATCTTTGGATTCATCTCCTGGTATAGCAATTTGTTCTTCTGAGCTCAGAGAAAGTTACAGAAAACAAGGCATTTAAAGGTTCTCTGAAAAATCCAAGTTCTTACTCCCTCTGCCATACCAGGGATCTGCTGCAGGGTCATCCTGCCCTGCAGATGTTGATGTTAATTAGGCAGAGCTCCGGAGTACCATGCACAAGGCTCGGAACAGGCTGTTTCAATCACCTGGTTCCCTCTGATGGACAGAGAAACCTGACTTTGGTGCCAAACAGCAGTCCTGTTTCCTTTCCCTATTTTGTGAAGCTCTGACAGTAGCTCAGAACAGAACATACCAAAATTTCCAAGGTGGCGGTGTCAGTCCTGAGTTTCACGATTCACTTAGTTGTTACTCTGTTTGGAAAGGATTGTAGTCCAGAGAGGGTGGGGGAGGCTGAAAAATGACTTATCATGACTGATTAGCAATCAACTCTGATTTTTTTTTTCTGTTTTAATTGTGTAAATAACCAGCATGTGTTACTTAGGTTATGGTGAATTTTAAAATGCCTTTTTCAGGATTAACCACAATGAACGTTTAGAATTTCTGGGAGATGCTGTGGTGGAGTTCTTAACAAGGTAAATGGGGAATTCTTCAGCAGTTCTCACCTTTGTATGTTATTATTATAGCATTGTGTTTATTGAACTTTTCAGTGTGTACTTTCATTGTGTATGTTTGCAGTCCTGCCTGATATTTAGACCTTCATACCTGCATACAATTCCCTTGATAATTCTTTCAGTGGTCATGACAAAACAAAGATTACAAAATAAAAAGCTAGAGTTTCTGTTTCATGGAGTGCAATTTTAAATTGATTTGGGTTAGAGATTATTCTGCTGTAGACAAGCTGAACTTCGTACCCTTTTTTTAAAGGAAAGATATTTTTCCTAGCATGCTATTTTGTTTCCATGGGTTCTTTTTGTCTAGTTGCAAGGGAGAAGCATTTGTGGGTAGTGTTGGATGTGTTGCAGTTCTTGTATTTCCAGTAATTAGGGCTGTAGCTTCTGTAACAGCTTAAATAGTTAAGCACGAAGGCAATTTATTCAAAAGTAATGAAAAAACCCCATGGTTCATCAAAAATTGCTCCAGTTCTGGCCCGAGTATTCTGAAATCAGTGAACAATACAGCCATATTATTAGTTATTTTTCTACCTTACCTTAGTAGAGTCAAATAGGTTGCATAATATAAGGATTATAATCTATTTTCACTTGCTTTGTTCTACTGTTTTTAATAGAGGTGTGATCTTGTTTACTGCTAATTTGCTCTTTAAACCAGTTTGTTACAAGAACAACAAAACTGCCTTTATATCTCTGTTCTCTTCTAGCTATTAGCTACGTGATATTAAAAACTATTAGCCTATAAAGGTCTCCACTGCCCTTAAATCTCATGGCCTTTTCTCTCATACAACAGTACAGGCTGATAAGATGGAAGACTTGCTGATTAAAATGTCTTGCATTTTTCATTGTCACTGTTCATCAACCATGAGTTCACTTTCTGACCTAACTTTTGTCTTGATTCAGAAAAAAAATGAGCTCCATTTCTGTTCAATAGAGTATGTAAGCACCTATTTAAGTCTGATTTTTTTCTACCCCTCCTAACTTCAGGTGTCTGCTGCTGTGAATTATGATGCTTGATTAAATTGCCTCTAAGTTTTATAGCAGTTTTTGTGCTTAAATAATCTTGCATCCATCTTTATTTTTCTCCCTGTGTACTGTCTCAATAAAGCATTTTAACAATTAGTGCCATACAGTGCCTTAATTGTGGAATGTTGAAAACCCTCTGTGTGTTAACTTTTTTCGACATGGGTTAGATAATCATAGATTAAAGTATCCAAAATCATTTATTCATTACTCAGATCTTGATAGGGTCAGTGAATTACTTGTTTAGTTTTGTTTCTGGTTTATGAAGTACCTTGCTGGCATGATGACAAATACCATTAAAGGTTGTTAAAAGCCTGATTTTTACCTTTTTTTTTTTTTTTTTTTTTTTTTTTTTTTTTTTTTTTTTTTTTTTTTTTTTTTTTTGTGTGTGTGTGTGCGTTTGTGATGACTTCACACATTTGATAAATCCAGACCGTTGAGTTCTGCTCTTTGTTTTCATTAACAGCTGTTAAAGTACTTTAAGAGGTGTATGAGCAGATACCCTGTTGGCAGCAGCATCACCTGAAAGTGCTGTGTACCCACAGTTTCTGAAGGCTGAGGCTTCCCTTGTGCTTTATTCCTCAGCATCCTCTAGGTGTCAGTTGTGCTGAAACCTCTGCTGCTGCTGATAGACAGAAACCTGAGATGAGGGAACTGCAGGCTGGGGCAGGGATTTAGACATTAGGTGCTGCCCAACAGAGAAACTGCTTTCTTCCTCCTCTGCTGCCAGTGCTATCCTGTCAGATAGGATTGGGCATTGTTTGAATGTTTGTATCTATACCTTACTTCAAGCAGAGTTCCACTTTGGGAAGGGGCCTGTATTACTCACTAGGGTCAGAAGGAAGGGCACAGTTTTCTGCATGTGTATGTGGTGCATCTTTACTCAAATGCTGACAGCATCTGGTTTGCTTTTTGTTTTGCCAGTGTCCACTTATACTACCTGTTTCCCACTCTGGAAGAGGGAGGATTAGCTACGTACCGCACTGCCATTGTGCAGAATCAGCACCTGGCCATGCTGGCTAAGGTACAGTTCTCTGTGTCTCTGTGTTTCCCATCCTTGGCTAGGATACTGTGTCTGGACTGCTTCTTGAGGGAGCTGCCTGCTTTGAACATCATTTTCTTTGCTGTGTTTTGTGTACAAGATTTGGGATGCAGGAGCCCTTTTCAGTTTGAAAGTAGATTTTAAAGATAAAAGAGAACTTTGTGTTTTCTCCAAAGCATGCTTTTGGGAAAAGTGATTTTTGCAAGCATAAAGATAGGTTTTAGCCTTTGTTGATGGTGTGCCTATACTTGCCTTTAATCTGCACGAGTAGTGAAGCTGACAGTAGAACTTCAGTGAAAAAAAAAAAATCAAACTTATAATTATATTGTTTATAAGAGGACTTTCTGATGGAATATGTAGGGAGAACGTGGCAACAGGAGGTAGAAAAAAGGGGGGAAACTTTTCATCTGCTCCGTAACCTGTGCAGTCATTTTCAGGCCCACTGTAGACTGTCAGAAGTACATTAAACAGGGTTTTGGAGAAGATTTGTGTTATGTCCTAGAAAAGTTAGGATTCCTTAGAATTTTGTTTGATTTAGTTCTGTGAACAACAGAGCTTTTTATATTTCTGTATATGATACTGGTGCTTGATGTTATGGTACAGAAAGTTGATTCAATCTCTTCATAAATAGATATTCATTCTTGATTTTGTTAGCTTTTTTTTTTTTTTTTTTAAACAGTCTTGAGAATTACTGATGTAGTTGATTATGCTACACATGTGCACACACTGTTCACTGCATACTGCTCAAGTTTTCAAGTTGCTCTTTTAATCTTTCCTCTCTGTAATCACACAGTGCCCTAAACAAGCATATCCAATCTTGGGATTTTGGCAAAAACTGCAGGATTTCTAACATATCATCTTTTTGCTCAGCTCTTAGGAGAGGCATAGGGTAGGCAATGAACACAATTTTCTTTCAAATCTTTCTTTATTAATTTAGCTAAGCATGAATTGATTGAAACATTTCATAAGCAGAGCTTTGTTTACAAATATGGTATTGCCTGACATTTCAATTCATGATACTATTTTTAAACCTGCATCAGGAATGCTCATATATTCTTCAAGTCTGTTCACAGCCTTTATCATTATACAAAGACAATTTTTGAAAATTTTTATTGCAATATTTAAAAAACTCTAAATACAGCAATAAATATTAGATATCTGTATTTTCTCTATTTTCCAGCTTACCCTTTGTTCCTCTCGTCTTATATGATGTTCCTGCATTCATCCCCTGCAGTGTCATGTTGCATTCAGTTCACTTAATATAATTCTCAGCTTCTCAATGTCTTTTGAACTTGTGGAATGCTGTTCATAATTAAGGATCAAATGAAGAGCATAAGAAGTTTAAATTTTCTATTAAATAATTAATATTCCTATGTTGACTCTAGCAAGTGCTCATGGTGCATTATAAAGTGTGATGCAACACTGTCAGTCATGATTCACAGTGTTCTGGAGCAGTGAACAGGCTACCATTCATTGGAATGAATGGAAAACTTTTTGGCAATTGAAACATGTCTAAACCACACATCTCAAACAACTTGGTTTCCAACTTTACCTCTTTAATATACTTTGGGAGGATAAAGTTGAAAGTTAACAAGAAATTTATCAGTAGAAACTTAACACCCAGCTGGGAAGAGCCTATTCTCATACAAACTTTGCAAGATGCACAAATCCCTTCTTTAAAAATCCCAATAATAATTTTGTGTCAAAAAGACGAATATGTAAAGAGAATCTAGGAGCTGTTGCCTGCATTTCTATAGCAGAATTATCATATATTATAGAAAATATCTGGCTTACTACCTGAGATTTTGACTGGCAAACAGAACTATAGTTCAGGTAAGAGATGAGTGTTAATGATGCATTTTTGAAAGGAAGAAGGAAGCTAGGTGGCACTGCAGATTAAAATATGAGCCTTGTCTTGCAGTGCCCAGAGGCTACCACCTGTTGATGGCCTTAGAGGAAAAAGGCAACTGTTCAATAGATTGTGACTACAGACTTCCTACTCCTCACTGTTTTGCTTTAGCCTCTTTTGGTTTGATAATTCTAGTTTTTCCATGGTATCACACTCCAGTTGTTTACCTCTGATAAACAAGAGAATTTTTTTTCATTTTACCCTGTGTCTAAACTGAAACTATGGAGAAAAGCATCATAGTTCCTTCAAAACTAGTAGCTGTATGATGACAGTGTAATTGATGACAGTGTAATTTAGTGACTAAACTGGTACTCTTGTACTTCTAAAGCTGTGATTTTAACTCTTTCTCCGTATTTTGCAGAAGCTGGAGCTAGAACGATTCATGCTCTACGCTCATGGTCCAGACCTTTGCAGGGAGTCAGATCTCCGCCACGCCATGGCCAACTGCTTTGAAGCCCTAATAGGTAACGTGTTTACATTTGTGTGTGCCACAGTCACATTTTATTCCTGTCTGTGTGCCATGTTGACTGTGATGGGCCTGTTGGGTACTGCTAGGAAGAGTAGGCAGTAATAAAGCTTCTTACATCATCTTTGTCCCTTCCCATCTTCTGCATGTGTACAAACACAAGTGTGTAGTACAACCATGAAAATCTCATCTTCCATATCCTGGCTCCCACACAGTGAAGGTGAAGTTGTTTCATGTCACTGCAGAACTCCACCTCTTCTGTGCCAACATGGCCTGACACCTGCCCGTCTCTGACAGGAGCAGTTCAGTCGCCATGTCCTGGCAGAAGATAAGTAGATTCACTGCTTCCAGTAATGCTTGAACAGACCTGCAACCTCAGCCCAGAATTTTAAATTGCAGCTTGCTTTCTGAATGCATCAGGCACCGCAGGCTGAGTCACCAGACTACTTCCTCTGTGCTACTAACCTTCTGTGAATTTGCAAAGTAAATAACTTTTAGTCTTTGTGTTTTTCTTACAGGTAAAAAGCATGGCAATATGCCATGGCTGGTATAATAAAGCTACCCTCTTGCTGAGGGTGAAGGAGAGTTGTGTCAAATTTGCTGTTGATGCTGGCTGCACTGGTCTATAGGTTTATATTGCAGACAAAATCAGGGTCTGACCACAGTTACCAAGCAGGAGGGTGGAAATCTCATTGGTTAGATCTGCACAAGCTCTATTTTAAATAGCATACTTCTACGAACCTTCACTTGTTTGAGTATACAAAACAAGTTACTCTCACCAGTTTGACTTCATATTCATTGAGATGTACTGTACAAGTTACTAGCTATGGGAATGGTTTAGCTCTAATGCAGGTCTTTATGTACTACACAAGCTCCTAAAGCATTTTGTCCTGCTTTGAAAAATAGATCATAGTTGGCTTAGATGTCAACAGTTCTGTGCATTCTGCCTTGGGCCAGATTGCATTTCCTCTTATCAAGAAATAAGAGTTTTCTTTTTAACTCTGTTTTGCTTTCCATGAACGCTTTGATCTTTAATTTAAAAATAAAAAGCAAACAGAAGAAGAACACTAGATATGTATCTGTGTCTTTGTTCATAGGCTTCAGCTTGTCTAGAATGTAGTGATGAGAGCTATTTGGCAAGCATTGCGATTTGCTGAGAGAGCAGGCTTGCTGTTTAACCTCCAATACAAAGCTGTTCAGAAAGTTAATTGAGCAATAAGATTTTGTCAGTGCTGTAGCTAAAATCTGGAAGCTTGTTAAGAGACTGTAAAAGTATATGTAGGGTCTGAAACTCCTACTTGAGGCTCTTTTACAAAGTCTAGTGCATCATCACAAAGCCCCTGTGATGAAAATGAAAAACAGAAGTATGAGCAGGCTACCTGGGAATTGTTTAAAATTTTGTGCTCTCATAATATTCCTCTGCAAAATCAGTCTTATAAACCCCCAAACCGTTCTTCGAGGAGTCCAAAGAAAGCAGTTGACCTAGCGAGGAATCAAAGGGAAAATGGGAAGGGAAAGGCAAGGCAAATCACATTCTTCCTGTGTGTGGAAACATGCACTCCCTGTCTCTGTGATCTTGATGTAGTTGTGTATTCCATTTGCTTTTATGCTTACAATAACAAGTTTGAGATTTTCAGAAGCTCTACTGTAAAGCGTATTAAAGGACAAAATGTTGATACTAAATTTAAGAAGGGCCTGTGCAGATATAGAGTATATAGGGTACACCCAAAAATATAACATGTTAACACAAGTTGTGCAAAGCTTGTTACTGATGGACATGTGGAGAAGGTTAGTGAGGGCTGTGTGTGAAATTTTAAAAAAACCAAACAAACATAATCTTCAGAAACTGAGACACACAGAGATGCTGTTTCCAGTTCAGACAATAAATTATTGTGATACCAATAAGGAAGGAAGCTTAGGAAGACCTTGAGCTCTGCAATAGTCCTGACACATTGTTTATATGCAGAGTGTAATCTTGTAGGACGTATAGAATAAATGGCAATTATTTGCTAGTTATCAAATATGTTTCACAGGTTTCCCTATCTGCAAATGTTGTTGTGGTTTATCCCCAGCCAGCAGCCAAGCCCCATGGAGCCACTCGCTCACTTCTCCACCAGTGAGATTGAGGAGAGAATCAGAAGGGTAAAAGCTGGAAAATTCACGGGCTGAGATAAAGACAGGGAAGCTTTTCCTTTCATAGGGGAAGGAAAAGCTGTGCACACAAGCAAAACCGAACAAGAAATCATGTCATTGCTTCCCATGGGCAGGCAGCTGTTCAACCATCTCCAGGAGAGCAGGACCCCATCACATGTAACAGTGACTTGGGAAGACAAACGCCATCACTCCAATCATACCCCTTTCCTCCTTCTTCCCTGCAGTTTATGTACTGAGCATGATGTCATACAGTCTGAAATATCCCTTTGGTCAGTTTGGGCCACCTGTCCTGACTGTATCTCCTCCCAGCCTCCCAAGCACTCCTTAGTCTCCTCTCCAGTGTGGCAGTACCAAAAGCAGAAAAGGCCTTTGCCCTATGTGAGCCCTACTCAGCAATAACAAAAATATCTGTGTTATCAACTCTGTGTTCAGCAAACTCTATAAACATATCCCTATACTGGTCACTGTGAAGAAAATTAACTCTATCCCTGCTGAAACCAGCACAATTGTATAGTTAGCTGTTTCCTGGAAAGTACTTTTGGGAATATATTGCATCTATGTTAAATTTTGCTCTTTGGATGTATCATTTCCTATCACTGATATAATTATTTCAGGTTTTTCTTTGCATTTTATGATTGTTGATTTATGCTGGTGTTTAACGTGCTTTAAATTTCTCCAAAAAATAGGTGTTGCTAACAGAAAACGTGCTTTTAAAAAATGAATGTTTTGGAGATGAAGAAGTCCAAGATATTTGACTTTTTTGTGCTTAGTAATTTTCTAAGTACTAATTACATTATTGACCTTTGATATATTGGTCCCCTTATGTAGGAGCTGTTTACCTAGAGGGAAGCCTAGAAGAAGCAAAACAATTATTTGGACGTTTGCTCTTCAATGAAAAGGTATTTATGTACTTACATGGTTTGATTTCTAGTTCAAAAATAACTTGATGTGCTTTCATGTCCATTGTTTCACTTAACAGTCACAAATGAACAGAAATATTGTGTTCTCTAGTTCCTGGAAATTGAATTAGGACAGCAATCTGTACTGATCCAGGCAAAAAAATTATGATGTTTTCTCAGGTGTGCTTTAGGGTGCTTGGCTTAGGTAGGCAAGGGTGGGTGTTGTGGGAAACCTGACAGCTTCCATTCCAAGTGCTGCTCTGAAAACAGAAACGGGTGCTGCAGATCCAGGAGTCAGGCTCTGAGGGAATGATGCACATGTCCAGCAACTATTCTGTTTCAGCAGTTAAAATAGTCCTACCCTAAAAGCTTTAAATATATATATTTGGAAAAAAAAAAAAAAAAAAAAAAAAGGAGAGTGTTTTATTCAGCATTTACCCAATTGCACAATGTGCAAGAATAGATCAGGATGTATGTAAGATGGCTGTTAGCTAGAGCATGTGCTGTATAAAGGTGAAGGAAAGTACCCACCACTGGGACAGCACATGTGGGAGTGGTGAGAGGATGGATTGTATATTATTTTCCTTCCTCTAAGTCTGAAATGACAAAGCTTATTAGAAATAATAGTATTTGGAAGCCTGTTGTAACTCAGTGTTTATTTGTTGTTCAGTGGCTGTAGTGAAGGAAGCCTTTATGAAATAGAAGAAAATAAGTGGGTTGTTTTTTTCTTTTACAGTCCTTGCCTTTGGAGAAGTCAAACTTGCTACTGAGTACTGAGGAGTACAAATAAAGTTAGTCCTGAGGCTTAAACAAATATTTTTCTTCCTTTAACCACTTTTTGTGTGGTTCAAGGATTTTTCCACCTCTTTGACACAAGCTAATTGGGAGAACTACAGGCAGTTTGAACAGCAAATACACAATTTTAAAAATTAGTTTGCCAGCACTATTGAATTTGCAATAAGCAGAGTCAGCATCTGAAATAATTCAGTATTTCAAGTAATGACATTTTATTTAGTACTGTGGAATTTGTTAAATGACTCCCTTGAGCATTAAAGGCATCTCTCAATGTTTGCAGGACCTGCGGGATGTATGGCTTAATTATCCACTACACCCACTCCAAGTAAGTGTATCCCTTTCTGTAATAAATTTCACAGTTCTGCTTTATTTTCAGTGATGCTTTTCCATAGGTTTCCATTGTGATGACATCTCAGAAATTGTGCTAAAGAGTAGCCAAAGGAATATATATGCTTTCCTTTGTGTTTGGTTTATGATTTGTTTGGTTGGTTTTTTTAAATAAGTAGTGAGTTTCTGCCTCCCTGAGAATTAATCATTCACCTTTCCTTGGCTCATGTTTGTTATATAGAGGTAATGTTTTGACAGCTTCTTGTTTGTCTTCTCTAAGTTGGAGGAAAAGGGTGCAAAAATAATCTGTAAATATATTTTCTTAATCTGAAATTAGGACTGAAACCCAAAATTCACTGTAACAGTATGTCAGCTAAGATCCCAGTCAATTTAAAAAAAAAGCTCTGGGTAAGATAACAGAGTTACAGAATTTCAGTTCTGTGTATTTGGCAGTAGCCAAGTCTTTAGAAATGGTTCTAAAAAATAATTAGTGGTCATCTGGATAGAGATGGACTCTTTTTAAAGAGTCAACATGTAGGCAAGTCCTGCCTCTCAGATGTATGGGAAGTTTTAGGAGACAAAACAGCGTGTGATAATGCAGATGATACTGTCTGCTGGGTTTCCTGAGAGGCTGTTGGAAAGAGAGTCAGGAAAGGCTTTTAAAATTATTTTTTTTTTAAGAAGCAATAAAAAAGCAACTCCAGTGAAAAATGTCAATCCCTAGCAGATTTAAAGGTATGGCTGAAACACAAGAAATGGAGAACAGGAGGGAAATGACCACATCTTGCAAGGAATGGTGATCACTGGCAGATTTCCCTTGGGATCTTTGCTGAAGTACAGGCTGTTCTCACTGACAGCCTAGGGAAGAGGATGAGCAGTGAGGTGGCAGTCTGTTGACAGTACCAAATTATTTCAGGTAGCAGGGACAACAGCAGACTGAAGAATTGCACTCTGGTTGTGAGAACGCAAGGGTGATTCACTGTGAAGTTTAAAAAAGCAGAAGAAATTCTGTGTAGGTAAATAGAAAGGGCTGTGGATGAGGAAGCAAAAAGCAGTCTCAGCTCCACATGCAGCTGAACTCCAAAATGACAATTATCATCCAAGTGTGGGATTTTTGTGCAAGGGTTGTGAGATTTTGGTGCAAGGGTATGTAGCTCTATGAAAGTGTGAACTGACTGCTCAGTACAGAAAACAGACGAATTAGAATGAAATCGATTAATAGAAAAGGGGAAGACAACAAACCAAAAATTATCTCAATGCCAGTTCTAAAAGCTGTGGTTATTCTTACTTTCTTTTAGGCATCCTCTTCTGGATAATTCGTCCTCTAAGACGTTACTGTACCACAAAAATGCTCAGAACGCCTTAAGCCATTTCTCAGCTCCACAATGACATTTAACAGTTTCATCACATCAAGGACATCAGACAAGAAACTGATTAGAAAAGATATTGACTCAAAGCAATAATTTTAATTTTCTTGTGTTAGTGTGCCCTCTTGAATTTCATATTCAAAGTATTTATTCTTGATTTTTGATACTTTAGGAAATGGATTTGGGTTTTGTCTTGTCTTGACATGCTGTCAGTCTGCCAGCCAAATTCTAATAATTTCTGAATCCGTGGCTCAGTTGCAAACGCTGTGTTAATATTAGAAAAATCAGAAATATACAATTGTACATGTTTTGTGGAAGTTTGTATTATGCTACGAGGTGTCCACATGTAGAGACATGCAAGTGATGTGTTTAAATGTTAAGAAAAGTGCTGTTAAAAAAGCATACATTGGAGCTCATCTCTTCTTTAAGTAGTAATTATCCAAGACGAAAAAGCAGAGGAAACTTGGTCTTCTCAGTTCACCTGTCCATGGAACTTGTTCATTGTATTCTTTGCCCTTGATTTAGAGAAGGCTTGCTTTTCTCTGAAAATTTCTGCAGCAGTCTGAGTTGGTCATTATTATTCACACTTCATTTTTCTTGCAGCTGCAGGAGTCCAATACTGACAGGCAACTCATTGAGACCTCTCCAGTTCTTCAAAAGCTTACAGAGTTTGAGGAGGCAATTGGAGTCATCTTTACTCATGTTCGGCTTCTAGCGCGTGCATTCACTCTGAGGACAGTAGGCTTCAACCATCTGACTCTGTGAGTACATAGCAAGAGTCGTCATGTAGCTCTTGTTGTCGTCATGTTGGCCCTTCTGTTAGAGTATTCCAGATTGCCTGGTTTGTAGACAAACTATGTTACATTAATTTCCTGGAATAGAGCAGCTATGTTCACAAATGCACCTGGCTCAGTATGCCACCTCTGACAGTAATCAGTAGCAAACACCTTGGGTAGAAGGTGTTAGAGACCTATCCTGGTGTTTATTTTGAGCTTTCTGCATGACTGATATTTGTACAACACTCCTGAAACCGTAGCAAAACATACCTGGAGGTACATATGGACAAAGAGAAGAGGTAAAATTACGTTCTTTGGTCCAAGCACAGCCCTTGTGTTCTGTTGCTTGCAAAGCTGCCAGGCCCTGTTTACAAGCAAGCAGTGTTATAGAATATGCTGAGTTGGAAGGGACTCATCAGGATCATCAAGTCCAGCTCCTGGCCCCACATAGGACAGGAATCACACCATGTGCCTGAGAGTGTTGTCCACACACTTCCTGAACTCAGACAGGCTTGGTGCTGGGACCACTTCCCTGGGGAGCCTTTCCAGTGTTAAACCACCTTCTGGGTGAAAAACCTCTTCCTGAAAGCCGGCCTAAACCTCTCCTGACTCAGCTTCATGCTGTTTCCTTGAGCCCTGTCTCTGGTCATGAAGGTGAAGAGATTGGTACCTGCCCCTCCATTCCCCTCTGCAATGAGATCTCCCCTCAGTGCCCGCCAGGCTGAGCAGACAAAGTGACCTCAGCTGCTCCTCATATGGTTTCCCCTCAAGACCTTCCACCATCACGCTTGATTGTCGTTGGACGCTCTCAGACAGCTTAATGTTGTCTTTATATTTATTTTTACAGCTTCAGTCTTTATATTGCAGCACCCAATCCTGCTCCCAGCACTGGAGGTGAGGCTGCCCCAGCTCAGAGCAGAGCAGGACAATCCCCTCCCTTGCCTGCCTGGCCATGCTGTGGCTGATGCCCCCTCAGGACAGGGCTGGCCCTCCTGGCTGCCAGGGCACTGCTGGCTCATGTTCAACTTGCCATTGACCAGGACCTCAGGTCCATTTCTACAGTGCTGCTCTCCAGCCTCTCATTCCCTACTCTATACACACAACTGGGGTTGTCCCAGACAGAGAATCTGGCACTTGCCCTTGTTAAACTTCATATCAGTGGTCACTCTCCAGGATCTTGTATGAGTTTAAACCCAGATCCTTTTCTTTCTTGTGAATGGACAGACATTTTTCTCTGTTAAAGTCACTGCATTCATTAGTTCATTGCCTTAAAACAATTTGGAGGGAGAGACCTTATCCTACTACAGATTTGATGTCAACTGCTCTTCTCCTTCATTTAGTCTGTGATCTGTAATCTAATGATTGCATTTATTTGTAGCTATCCCAATTTGCCTTTTGCCTGTAAGTTGGTGTTACCACAGTAATGAGCTGTGTTTTCATCTCACCTGATTAACACTGAAAAATTGTCTTAAATGTGCTTGGGAATGAGCAAGTCTCACTTTCAGATCACTCTTCATTTTCATTTGTGTGTGCATGCTGGTTTTGGTTTATTCCTCACTGAGTGCTTATTGATTTTGCTGCATTGATGTCTCATTTTTCAGAGGCCACAACCAGAGGATGGAATTCCTGGGTGACTCCATAATGCAGTTGGTAGCCACAGAGTATTTATTCATACATTTCCCCGATCATCATGAAGGGCACTTAACGGTGAGACTGCCATCAATCATATTCTCCATAAGCGCAAGAGTGGGATGGAGATTGAAATTATCAGAAGAGCTAGTGAATTGTTCTGAGTTTGATTAATAAATGAAGCCTCAGCAACCACTGCTCTTAATAAGGCTTTGTTAATTTTAAGTCATGAGCACTGCAATGAATAGAAAGTGGTAATTTATGAGCCCACTGCAATAATTTCTGTTCAGTCTGTGAAATGGATCAAAAATTTTAAAGATGCCAGCAGTAAAATTGAGGGCTAAGACTAGTTCTTGTTTAAAGATTGGTGCCTTAAACCATTTATTTAAATAGATGTTCACATGGCTTGTATTTATTCCTGACTTCTTGTCTGTTGAACGTGCATACAGGCAGGGTTATACATCCTGATAAAAGGTTTTTACAATTTATTTTGTTCTGCTTTTCCTCTTTTCTTCAATCTGGAGTTCCTGGTGGAGCTTTTGAATTTAATTTTACTATAGTTATAGTCATCTGTTGATTACTGTAGCCTTTTAGCCTCTCTTGTCTGGGCTTTGAACTACTGAGTTTGGGGATCTTTCAACAATTTACATTACTTTAAACACAGTGTGATAGTATGAGTAATTTTTTCCTGATTGATTCATTTAGCCCTGCAGCTGGAGAGTTGTGGCTTTGTTTGCAAATAAGAAATTTTCTTGGGCTTATTAAATTTTTTAGTTAACTTGAACAGCAAAGCAATACATATATCAGGTATGTGAGTCAAGTCTTCTAGTTCAAGTTAGGAAGTAGCCTAAATTTGGAGTAGTTTCCTCAGATCAATAAAGGGATGACAATGCTAAATCTCTAGCAGGCAATGTGTTATCAAGGATATGATTCTTGAATCTTTTGTGCTAACGCTGTTTACAAGAGGAAAAAAATTGCATGCTGTGACTGAAAGTAACTTGAGTTTTTCTTCACTATTTCTTAAGTTTCAGTTACATTTGTGTGGATTCTTCTGCATCATTCAGGAGACAGGATATAGAGCCTGGTGGGGATTTTTGCTTCTACGTGACTTTTAATAATGTAGGCATCCATAGTTTTATAACTCTTGCAAGTATTATTTGGCCTAGAGGATATAAAATGTTGCTCCTGTTAATGGGTGTAAATGCTCAGAACATTGTCTTTTTGTCATTTAATGTAATGATTAGTGAGTTGGAAAGCACAAGTTGCACACTTCAGTTTTTACACAAAACTGCAAAGTAAGCATGAAGTGGATGCTGAAAACACAAAGATATGAAGAAGCAGGCAATGGCCTAAAATAAAATTTGAACTCTGGAGAGGTGCATGTAGAGAAAAAGAAAATGATCTTAAAATGTTTTTCAATTTGATGACAAATGAAATGAGACATGAGAAAGGAGACTGATAAAGTGGAATCTGAAGAGAAACAGCAAACACTAAGCTCTTTCCTGTTATCTTGGAACACACCTAAATTTGAAGTAAAACATCAACTAAACGCTGTCTGGTGTGTTAAGGGCAATTTTGCTCAAGGATTCCACTTGACTGGCAATGCAGTGACTTCCCAGTGTGGAATGATTGCTTGTGGAGAGATGTCTGTAAATGAATATATTTAAGAAAAAGAAAGGAGAACATAGTCTCATCTACATATTTGGAGACAGCCAAATAAGGTACCAGAAAAGAAGTTGACATTTTGTTGGATGTTGGAATATACAGCTTCTCCAGTATTGGATTATGGATACATTGCTCTGGTACAGTCATGAGTGGTATTGTGTTGGGTGAAAATGGAAGAATTAGGAAAAAAACTGCTTTGTAATTAGAATAAAGCTCCAGCTGAGTATCTCATGTGTCACAGCATCTGCAGTGGTGCAGGCTGTGTGTTACCAGTGTAGACACTAACTCTAAAAAAGCTGCTGGAAAGGCACAGGGACTGTGTCTCCTCTGTATCATTAAGAGGAACTGAGTTTCTTACCCGATCGCACTTGTAGAGGACGTGAATTCTAATACAGAGCAAGCTGATAACCACAGTGCTAAGAGGATAATTGGAGTTTTTTTTCTATCTCTAATTCACTGGGTAGTGTATATGTTGCTCTTTGTGTTATGATACTACTAATCGTGATTATGGATGCCATCAAAATAAATAGTCTGCAAGCACAATAAAATAAATCCTTCCTCTCCCATTACAAGAAACAGATTTTTGTCATGGGACACTGCACTTCTGTCTCATAGGTTTCATATGAGGATACTGTACTTAGGGTACATAGGATATTGTTGAGGAAAGTATAGTTAAGGACGTAAAAGGAAAGAATTTTGAAAAGGAGCAAGTAGTAAATGAGTTTAAACAAAGGTTAGGGAAGCAGATAATGCTATCTGCAGTTTGCCTAGTTTACAAAGATAAGGTTGTATCTGCTTCATACATCATTGACAAACAAATTATGAACATACTGTTCTTTATTTATCTGTTCTGAGAGATGAAGTATCAAGTGCAGCAAATAAATCCCGATTTTTCATAAGCTCAGTTGACGTGCTGGAGCCAGGTAGCATATAACTTGTATCTAATAAGCTGAGCAAATGTGATGTGGAAGACAAAGAGAGGAAAAAATGTGTGTGCAGCGTCTCAACTCTAGAGTGCACATAAACTGTGGAAAAGAGAGGCATTCTTTACTTCTCACCCCTACCTCCTACAGTAGCTCTAAATTCTTTAATGATGTTCCATGTAAAGCAAAAAAAAAAAAAAAAACCAAGCAGAAGAAATGCTGACTTTGCCAAAGGTTCAGAAATTCTCCCTAAAATTCCAAAAGACTCCTTTAGGCTGTGTGGGAGCTCTATATTTAAGTAATCTGTCTGGAGCCAAGGTTAAGTATTTTCATGACATATCCTTGACATTGTCATATATGGAACATGTTAGGGCAGATCTGTGTCTGGGATGCTTTGGCTCAACTGTGCTGCCTTCTAGCAGAGCAAATAGTACATACAGACTGTCCATCTGTGTATTTTTTCTCTGGCCAAAGGAATGGAGTGGCTTCCTCCTCTGCTTATTCTGAAACACTGAACTCTCTACTGTATATTTTTTTCAGTCACCACCTATTTATTTATTATCTCGTAGACACTGGGGACTGTTCCATGGATTGCAGAATATTGTTTATTTACACTTTATGTGGGAAAAATGATTACAACTGTGTATTACTTAAAGTAGGAAACTACAGATTAGCTGAGAAAGTACAGGGCTCATGAAGAGATGGTACATAATTGCAAGGAAGCTCACAAACAAGCATTTTATATGCATGACATATATAGAGAAGTAATGTGTCCATAGAATAAGTAAAGATTGGTGAGAAGAATTGAAACAGAAAGAAAAATCACCAGTAGAAAGAGAATGACAGAGTGTGTCTCTGTATAAATCACTTGAGATGTCCTGAGTCAAAATGTCAGTAAACTGAGAGAAGTGAGAAATCTCAAGGAATAAAAGTAACATTTTCTCCCCAGCTATTCTAGGTTTTGTAGTTTATTTGTAATTGTTACTATGGAATGGAACTTCTTTCTTTTGCAGCTGTTGAGAAGTTCTTTGGTGAATAACAGGACACAGGCCAAGGTGGCAGAAGAGCTGGGCATGCAAGAGTTTGCCATCACTAATGACAAGACAAAAAGACCTGTAACTCTTCGAACTAAGACTTTGGCTGATCTCTTGGAATGTGAGTTAATTTGGCTATAATAACTTAGTACTTAATGACTTCCTTTTCCTTGGGGCTTGTTTAAGAAAACCATTAGAAATGCCCTAAATCGCTATTAAAAATGTATGTTCAAGTTTTCAAATGAATTATGCCTGTACCTCTGAAAGCCAGATTTTTGAAGACTAGCCTACATTTTTGAAGTCTGTATAAAAGCATGAAGGAGGCATAATTGCAGACAGAAAGTTGAAGGCTTAGA
>WEIU01014662.1:32906-57045 GCA_013389925.1 Aegithalos caudatus
AGTTTACACTCTGAGATGAGCTATTTAACAGCAGTTTCAGTGTTTAATTAGTATGTTCTTGACACAGTTGTAAGACAAAAGAGTTCCTTCAGCAGGTGGTTCATTATTATTCATCACAGAATATTTCTGTGGTTCATTTGAGGAGGTTTTAAAATGGTCAGTCCACAAGAGGGAAGGCTAGATGGAAATGAAATTATTTTTTAGTTGATTTTTGGAAGTTTTGTGCTACTTTCTTTCCCATGAAATGGAAAGAGTGATAAATATTCTGCACAGAAAGTTAATCCGTATCTTGTATATTTTGATGTATTTTGCTAGCCATTCAGACCACTTGGCTTTTGCAAAATCCTGTAAACAAATGGAAATAGCACACAAACAGGAGTGATTCATATCTAAATTATTTTATGGTACCCAGTAGGGATTTATTTGTATGTTTTTATGGTCTCGTGGTTAAAATGTGAGGTTAGGAGCAGAGTGTTGTTTCTATCACTTTAAATGACTGGGTGGATTTAGGTAAATCACTTAATCTCTCGGTCAACTTAATTTTTTTTTCCCAAGTATGCAGGATAATACCCTCATCAGATCACTGCTCTGAAACGTAATTGAATATGGCTTTAAAGTACTCAGAGATACTTGTTTCTAAAAGTGCAAGCCAATAATGCTCTCCTTGGATGAGTGACATTACCTTTTCCCCCCCAGCCTTTATTGCTGCCCTGTACATTGATAAAGATTTGGAATACGTTCACACTTTCATGAATGTTTGCTTTTTTCCACGGCTAAAGGTAAGATCCTTCATTTTCCTACTTTTCTGCCGCTGTGTTTTAACACATTGTGGCATGTGAAACTCTTACTACAATCTCTCAACCATAAAAGCATCTTTGTGGACTTCCTACAGGAGTTTATTTTAAATCAAGATTGGAATGATCCTAAATCTCAGCTTCAGCAGTGCTGCTTGACTCTCAGGACAGAAGGAAAAGAGCCAGACATTCCTCTTTACAAGTAAGAGCAGTCATCTTATAGTTACCAGCTAATTATAACTCTTCCCTGTATATGGAGCAAGATGTGATCTGTCACCCTACATTTTTCCCATAGTTTGTTTTTATTGTCGTTATCCAAGCCCTCTAGTCTCTTTGTCTGAAGATGGAAAATACTGTCTACTAAGGTTTAGGTGTTTAAGCCATTACAAGGAACAGTTACTAAACATTTTACCTTTACAGTTGTAAGGGGAAAATATAGCTTTTATTTTGGATTCAAGTATTTAATCGGCATAATTCTATTTTTTTTCTTTTAATGTAGGGAGTGGCAGTATTAAAAGAAAAGAGTTAAACAAATGGCTGTTTTGTTACTAGGTCAAGATATCTCCATTCTGTTCTCAATAATAGATAAAGATTCTTGATATTATTATGCAAACATAATAATGCCTTGTGTTACACCTATCAATTATAGGCACTGTTTTCCATCCACAGGCAGACACTGAAGGGCAGCACAAGTTTTGGACATTTTTGCTGTGCAGTTTAGCTCACTAGTGTTCCCATGTTCAATGACAAAGAGCTCAGGGTAGTGAACCTTTTAACTTGTATACTTCAGATCTCAGATCTCCCTTTTTGCTTCCAGTTGCTAAATAGTGTAATAGCTTCTTCAGAAAGATAATAAATAATAAACCTTAGGCTGTATATTGTGTCCATATCCATTCTATTAATGTAGGAAAGGGTGCAATGTTAGCACCGAAAGAAGAGATAAAGGCTCTGAAAATTCAAGGCTTGTGTTGTTGGGATTACTATATCACAAAGATACGAAGAATGAAAGTGTAAGTGCATTTGTCACAGGTACAATGCAATGTAGCAGTTCAGTGACAGTAACACACACTGCACTTCAGAAGTGCCATCCCCCTGAACACTGCAGCCAGTGGTCTGCAGGTCTGACTCCTCTGTGTCTCTGTGTGAGGGGTCAGGGCTTTGTCTTGAGTGAGGAGGATGAATTCAGTAAAAACCAATTTCCCATTTTTGTAAAAACCACTTAGTATCAAGTACCAAACGTTTGTTTTGTTTTGCTGTGATGATAAATTGATTTTTATAGTATGGCTCAGTTCTAGTAATACACTGTTATCTTCCTATTATCTTTTCTTGGGGTTATCTGTTTCACTGCAGTCAGTACTACCGCTTTTAAATTTAGGGTAAGTTTTATTTGCTCTTGTCACAGTGCACTGAGAGATAGAGTACTTAGTTAGATACTTTAAAAATTGATGTGAAAATCCTGCTTCTTCTGAAAAGAAACAAGGTAGTGGACAGAATTTGATCTGAAAGTGGGGAGAGATTTGGGACAGCAGTAAGAAACTGCAAAAGAAGCAATTCATTGCACATCTAGGGAATTACCTTTTCCCTTTTAGATGGTTGTTGATGTATGTCCTAGACTTTAGGTCAAATGGAAAGTTTGTTTTGTGACTAACTTTTCAAAGCTGATGGGAAATTTCTTTGTACTGTTATAATTCAGTGTAGAGAGCTACCTACCGTGTCTAATACAAAGTCCTTATAAAATCTTGCTACTTGCAAAACTCTCAGAGGCTAAACTTCTGGTGCACCATAATTGTACGGGTGTGTTTATTTGCAATTGCACAGCTATGCATAATTTTTACTTTATTACAAGTGTTTTCACGATGTTTAAACACTTAACATTACAGTTTTAATTTTTGCTTATAGGTTAAATAAGGTTTTCATTTTCATGTGGTGCTCCTGACTGAGCCTGGAGTAACAAATGTGATCAATAAAAATACTGTTCTGGTAATCTCTGGGTTAACGTGATCTATACAGACATTCTTCAACCCTTGCTTTACATTCTGCATTAATTGTACTGTATGTATTGACCAGACTGAAAGCTTGGTGAGCTGTGTGCCACAAACAGGTTCTGTTGTAATAATTCTTGCTTGAATAAAATATTTCTTCTTTCAGGACCTTGCAGACAGTGGGACCTTCTCATGCCAGGACATACACAGTAGCTGTTTACTTCAAAGGAGAAAGAATAGGATGTGGTAAAGGTCCAAGGTACAGTAAAAAATTAATCACCTGGCGTTAGGAGTGTGGTGGTGTCCATGCCAGCCATGGAGATGGACCGTTGTATGGTCTGCCTTAGAAAAGGAAAGCTGTAGGGCCGCCTTCAAAGTTCTCTGCTTTAGGAATTCCTGAAGGTTCTATGTTCTATAGTTTTGGATCTTAAGCTTTTTTTGGTGAACTTGCCTTCAAGGTGGCTGGCAATGCTAGCTATTTGTGGCTCTTAAGACTGCAGAACAGCTTCCAGGAAATAGTGTCTTTATCTTGGTATTTGCTACTGGATTACTATGCAATTTACACTGGTAAGTTGACTGCCACACTATTGCACTTTTTTTTTTTTTCTGAGGTTACTCCTTCTAGACATCTTGGAATGGTTTTAAGGGTTCAAAGACTTCAACCATGAACCCCAAAATTTTCATTTTATGTTACCAAATCTAGTGGTGGTTATAAAAATATTGCTTTTTTAAACATTTATGCATCTATGATTTTGTTTCTTTTTTTTTCTCTCAAAAGCATATGCTTCAGTGAAGAATGAACTGGAATATTTTGTTATTGTTATTGATCTAAGTTAAGAAATATTGTACCAGAGCTGTAGTACTATTGCTCACATATTTATGGAAAGGCTGATATATCATACACTTGGGGAATTACTAGCTGCTGGTTATCCAAAAAGTTTAATTACAAAATAGTAACTAGTGCTTCCCTTTGTTAGAAACTTTAGTTTATTCTGTACAGCTTAGATCTCATGTAACATGTTTTTGTTTGGCTTTCACAGTATTCAGCAAGCAGAAATGGGAGCTGCAATGGACGCACTTGAAAAATGTAAGCTATTTGGGCAACAGAGAATTCAAAGTTTGTTTCTTCATTCTTTAGTGAGGCAAGGTGCAGATTTTGTGGGGGATAAGTTTTGAACAGAACACATATGCTAAGTGCTGTCAGCTTCTAAGCAGCAGGTTTTCCTCTTAGTACTTTCAAGACAGTTTTTAAAATCGATCTTTATCTGTGAAGAAGGGCTAATACCAGCTGTAGATCCAGGGATCTGTGTATCCATCTCTCTGTTACATGCTGCATAGCCAGCATGGGAGCAGTCCTTCATTGAAATGTAGTCTCAGCTATGAATGAGTGTGGGCCAGCTTCTTATATGAAATAACTTTGGTCAGTTGGGTTAAAGTGCCAGGTGTGGGTGAGATTACAAGCATTTTGTGCAGCAGAAATTCTCTGTTGAGAAGAACATGGGGAGTCCATTTTTTGCATTTCATTCAAAGGAAGCGCATGCAGTTCCTCAGATGTCAAAGGTTTTTAATCTGTTATCTCTGCATATGGAAATTCAAGAGTTTAAAAATTTCAGAAGGCAATAAATCTGTGTAGATCAGATATGTTTTTATATCCATCTGCTAAGCATATACTTCTCACCACCAGTAAATTTGACAAGTAGAAAAATGTTACCTCCCTTCTCTGCTGAGTATCTGCAAGATGTTATTGAAGTTTTCTTTGAGTGAATTTTCTTGTGACAGTATCACCACTCAAGAGAGCTGTGAGTTTCATGGCCTATCAATCCAAGGACTTCACAGCTCTCTTCTGACATATATATTTGTTTAAAAGCCATAGAACTGTAGAGGTCTGTGCTCCTGCTGCCCTTCAATTCAAAACAGAGCCAACTTTCAAGTTAGTTTCTCTGTGCCTTGCCAGTCAAGTTTTAATTTTCTCTCTGGATAGAGGTTACACAACCCTTAAGGACCCCAGTTCTATTATGTACATGGTTGTGCAGTGGTATGGTTTGTTTCTTGGGTTTTTTTAATGTGTAAGTAGTTAACTTCAAGTGAAAGTAGTTTTCACATACCTATTTATATGATAGCTGTGATAAATTTATTACATGAGTTTCTATCTTACCATCCTAAACATATTAGAACAGTTTGCTACCGAGCTGAGTTCTTAAAGAATCATGTTATAGGCACAGTGCTGAAAATCTGATTTTCATTTTATGGGGCACATGAGCAACAAAATATCCCAGAACTCCATTAGACAAAGCACTTGTGTTTTTAAAACCAATTTTGTTTAGATTGCTTTCTGGTTTAAATAAATACACTCTCCTATGCCCAAGTTGTAAATAACTGATGAATAAACCCTTTATTCCTGTAGTAGATATATAATAAAGGGCACAAATGTCACTGGCCAATTAAACAAAGCAGTAGAAAGTTATTCTGCTCTACCACAAACTCCTGCAGTTTATGTGGCTTCTGCACCATATTCTCTAGCTGAGAATCTGTGCTGCCTGGGCCCCAGAGAAAGGAGGAAAAAGCCTGGTGCCAGGGTACTCCTCCCTGAGAAGCCTCAGATGATTTCTCTCTCAATAGCCAGTGAGAGAGAGAGCAGTCCTTTGCTGAGACATCTACCAAAGCTCTTTATGGCTTTAGAGGTCAGTGTAGTAACCTTTTGCATTCATCTCAGACTGATTTGGTATCCAGTGCTGATCCCAGAGCTCTGTGTGACCCCAGCAGGATTTACCACCAACTGCAGCCTGTCACATATTCTACCCCCCCTTTGCTTTCTGTCTGGCTGGAAGGTGCAGGTCTCCACAGCACAGACACATGTGAATGTCAGCACCCTGGTCATGCAGAAAACATCACATTCTGTGAGCAGTGTGCTAAAGTGAGAGCAGTTCTGTTCAATTATATAAGCTGTTTTTACAGTCTTGGTTCTGATGTGTACTTACACATCAGCCAATGGACAAATGCCTGAAAGCAGAAGCATCCATCTCCCCAGCTATTTCTCCATCACCTCAGCCTTGTCCAGTCTGTTTTAGGCAGTCTCCACTCATCCATGCTCTTAGACTACTCTAAGACTTCTGGTACATTGCCAAGCATTAACTTTTTCTGGAACAGACTTAACTGTATTCCATCTTTCTACACTATTACTTTCCCATTAGGATCCCTGCCATAGTGTGGGGCATTTAGTTGATTCTGCATGGTCTAAACAATAATAAAAATAATGGAAACATCTATACAATGCTTGAAACCAATGGCTATTACTTTTTGGAGTGAGAACAAGACAGAAAACCCTGACAGTATTGAGAGTAGTTTCACATTCATTTTTCAGTATTGACCACCTGTTGCTAAGGGAACAGAATGTAAAATCCAGGTAATACCTGGCCATGTTGCTATACCAGGATTTTTTTTTATTACTATTATTGTGAGTGTATTAGATTTGGCAGTGCTGTGTAGCAGGAGAAACAGATATAAAGAAATCATAAAGAAATCAAAGTCTTATGACACAGTCCTGGTTTATGTATTATAGGAAATAAATGAGTAAAAATGGGAACAACATTGTTAACATTGTTCCCCCCAACCAACCTCTAATGACATCAAAGTTTAAAACAAAATGAGCTAAGGTTTTCTCTGTTACCAGTTTGTTTATTAATGTAAACTATTTCTCCTTGTGTCAGATAACTTTCCCCAGATGGCCCATCAGAAACGGTTCATTGAACGGAAGTACAGACAAGAGTTGAAAGAATTGAGGTGGGAAAGAGAGCATCAAGAGAGAGAGTCAGAGGAGACTGAAGAAGCAAGGAAATAAGAGGAAGGCACAGAAGCAGTGGCATATTTACTTACTTAATAACTCTGACTGTGGCCTATGGAGACCTAACCTAGTTTCTTGCAGATGATGAATGAAGAGTGCCTGTTGATATCAAAAAAGAAAATTTTAATCTCTTCCTTTAAAAGTGCGTGCAAATATGGTATTTCTTTAGCTTGGTTTTAAGTTTGGCTTTTTAATAAGTTCTGGGTTTAGGCCCTTTTAATTTTTATGGAAAGTTGTTGATTATTTTTATTATTTTTACTGTCTTGTATGAAGTAATAAAGTATTAATTTCAAAAGCTAATAGAAGGAAAAGCTGTTTAACAATTGTCTCCTATGTCCTAAGTGCTGTATTGTCAGTGAATAGCAAAGTTATTGCATGAACTCTGCTGTGGAGGAGGAAAGTATTATAACAGACTGATTCAGCTGAGCACTTAAGCATGTACCTAACTTTAGTTTTGCAGATAAATTTACTTCTTGAGTCTGCTAAAACAGAGCTTTAAAGTTCAGGTCCTTTTTACAGAAAATGGTACGTAATTAAATGGAGATCCTCAGTTTTGCTTTGAACAGAGGATGACACATCTGAAATGTGACACAGGTGTGTGTGGAAGATTGAGGAGTTTTTAAATCACTGTTACAAGATTTGAAGGAGAAGGCAATTATGAAGCAAGAGAATGGCAGTTTTTGTAGAGAATGTACATGTAGTTTACATTAACAAGTTTAGTTTCTTTCTCAGCTTCTTGTTCTATCAGGCTGGTGCCTGCTTGAATGTGTTTCTTTGACAAGAAGATACCAGTGTGGCCATTACTGTAGTGTATTGGAAATTCTATATGGGTGCTGTTCCAGAGAGGTTCATTGAAAACAGTTTTTGTCAAAAGGGCAGAATTTGTCCCCAAAGTGTAGTTCAGAGGTGGTGTGCAGTTTTAAGTCACCAAGTTTCCTTGATTTTTTTTTTTGTGTCTGTGGCTTGTATTAGACAAACAGATGTTTGTTCTACAAAAGCTCTGAACAAGCACCAGAAATGGAAAATCCACTGTGTCTGTTGGTATTTTTTCCCACTGGTTACCAGCATTGTTTGTTCTTTTAATTGTGCTGCTTCAGGCCATTCATTTCCATTAAGCTGGTTCTTGGTTAATACAGTCCCTTGGTAGGTATTGTGTTGTATTTTTTATCTTCCTTTTCTGATAAGAGAAACAGATTTTTCTTAGCTGCACATTTTCTTCTTGAAAGAGAAAAGATGCTTTTTGGCCAGTCATTTATGCATTTTCTGATGTCCCAGTGTGGGGCAGCCTTGTGAGCATGGAAGCACAAATCCAGCCCAAGGAATTTATGCCAGCTCATGGAAGAAAACTTTTGCCCCATAGCCACAGTGCACTGAGTAGCTTCTTCAGCCATTGTCTGAAGCACCTCTCTGTAGGTGTGGGATGGACATCAGGAAAAGCACTTTGTTGCAGGTGCCAAAGTAGACACCAAATGAAGCTGAAAAATTCAGACAAACGTCTTCCCGAAGTTTCACTTCTGAGCTAATCAATATGTGTATTTTCAGAAGCATACTTTTCTACACTTGCAATGTGAGATGCACTTAAACAAGGGAGGGTTTTTTTACACTTGAGCTCACAACACTACCTCACTTCTTCCAGCCTCTATGATTTGCCTTTTCCTAATGGATTGATGCTTAAAATCCATTTCAGAGGATGAGAGAAAAGAAAACAAACAAACACATTCTGTCATTTAGAGAGTGATCAACCATTAAAACATGATGGAGGGAAAAAAAACAAGGTAAAGGCAGGGAGCTGCTCTCTGCTGAATGCTGCTGCCATTTGACTTTTGAGAAGTGACTGTAACTTCCTCTAGCTTCAGTCAGTAAATAAAAAGCTGAAATGCTTCTCAAGAGTAGGAAGTCCCCTGTCCACAGCAAGTCCCCTGTCCACAAGTCTTTTGTATTTCAAATTCTTTTGCCCATCTGCTTCCAGCAGTAAGATGAAATGGTGCGGTGCTACAGGGTCAAGTGTACCTGTGTAAACCATTAGTGTTATTTTTTCCCTCTTAACTGTGACCCATTTCATATGTTTAATGAATAGGAAATTACTTCATTTTCAGGTGTATGATTGCTTAGGAAACTTCAGTGTATTTGACATCACCAAAGTACCCCAACTGAATTGTTAGCTCATAGTTTAACATTACTTTCATGATTCCTATATATAATTTCACTTTTCAGCTGTAAGAAGACTGCAGTCTTATTCATAAATATTTTCATTAAAATAGATTGAATATATCAGGCTGTGTTGGGGGAGGAACCCAGGACTGTTCTTGTTTTCTTCTTTGACCCAGAAACTGCTTGGAAAAAGCAAACTTTTAAAACAATTCCTGCATTCCAGTTACTGCAGTTAATGAATTTTAGGCTTTCCTCAATAAAATGTAGATGATAACTGTTTTTACAAATGGGCTATTCTCCCTTTTTTGCTGCATAAATGTGGGCTAGGAAGGAAGGTTGCCTGAAATAATTTTGTTTTCCTTCAGAAGAAAAAAAGTAAAAAAAATCTATTTCCTTTATTCAAACCGCAGTGTCTTTCTGTGTACGGGCTGTGTAAAAGCAGTGGCTGTGAATGTTCTGTTAATTTCAGGAGGTGTGTAGAATGTGAAATGTGAGCACAGTCCTTTACAACAGACACCGAGGAGGGGAAGCCTCTTCAAGTTGCCTTGGTAAAAATTATTGCACTTGTGCTAATCAGTGGAACAGCTGTAGCTTATAACTAGGCAGCTTATGCTGCTCTTCTGTAAGTGTGAGGGGGTCTCTGGTTTACTGATAAAGTCAGTCCTTTTTTGCTTCAGAACCTGATCTGTTCTCTGAGCTGGAGGTTCTCTTGCAAGTTCCACTGAGTTGAGTTGGGTACAAGAAGATGAATAGATAACAAGACTGAGATCTGTGTAAATCCAACAGATCCTGTGAATATTTTTAATATAAGTATGTACAGAACATTTAATAGAATTGCAGCTGATTTGATTGGGGAATTTAATTGAATTTACATAAAATTCATGATGTTATTTGTAGACCCTAAGTTTGCTTTGTAAGATTTCAGTTTCTGGTGGATTATTTAACAGCACTACTAAGAGAACCTTGGTCTCTAAGATTGTTGTAAACATTGTTGCTAATAAAGTTTCCCAGAAAAGACTTCAGGCATAGTTGTTACTTGCTAAAACAATTTGGAAAGATCAAAAGGTAAATCCTGATCATCTGTCTCCCTACTTCAAAGACTCTTGATTATACAGGCTACATATTTAAATTAAATAAGTGGTTCACTTGTAAAAAGTTTCTTTTTGGTGGAAGTTTGTAAAGCCCTGGAAGAGCTCAGGGAGTTGTTCATCTGCATCATTTACCACTCTGCATTGTCTTTGATGAGGATGCTATTACAACAAAAATTTCTGTGACCCATATGTCCACCCTGCTTCTTCCCCTTCCTACCCACTCTCCATGTCACTGATTGACATTCTTCCTGGGGCCCTGAGATTAAATCAGCTGCATGCTCCAGCTGTGCATATTTCTCTACCCATCAGGGAGCAGGCTTACCTTAGAGGCCCTTTTCTTCACCTGCCTGCTACAGGTGACAAAGGGAGTGCCAGCTTGCACCCAGAGTCTTGCTAAGTATATTGCCCTTTGCCTCAATCATTGGTGCATTCCTCAAATGTCAAAGCCTTTCCTGAATAAGGGTATAAGTGATTTGCCTGTGGCTTGCAACACAATCGTACCTGAATGTGTCAGTTGTGTCATTGTTGCTCTTCACAGCACCTTTGTGGAGGGACTATTTATTCTGTTAGAAGGAGATGAAAACTATGAAATTGTCACTGGGGCCAGGACTCAGGATGTCTGTGGGAGGGCAGTGATGCCTCATCCAGTGGATGCCCTAGTCTGTGGCTTCAGTACCATCCTTGCAAGCCTGCTACAGTTCTCTTGCCATGCCTGAGAGGGTCTTCAAGGGAGGAAAAAGAGCTTGGCCCTGCAGGCTGGGCACTGACACCCTCATCTCCTTTTCATGGGATACTTGGAAAACAATGATGAGGAAGATTGGGAACTCTACTATAAGAAACCAGAGCCCAAATAGTGTGTTGCTTGTATACCTCTTTAAAACCTTCCACTTCGAGCAGATGTTTCAAAAGTAATCCATTAGCAAAGGACAGGCTCTTGAGCTGACAAATTGTGAACTTTCACTGGTGGCAGAAGCAGCCCATCAGTAGTCCAGAAGTGATGCAGCAGTGATGGGTAAGTGTTTGTCACTGGAGGTAGCTGGTTACTTATTTAAAAGTGGGGATGGTGGTCAAGGGAGCCCATGGGACCCCACTGATGCAAGCTCAGCCAACATTTCTAAAAAAAAAAAAAAAAGAAAAATAGTTACTTCTTTCTAAAAGAAATAAAGTTACTTCCCTGCAGGTTTCCTCCTTCAGTCATTTACTCTGTCAGAACAGTTCTGACATGGTGACCAGTTTCTGCTGCCAACTAGAATTACAATTCAAATAGTGCAGCTGTTTCCAGAGGGATACTTGAACTGACAAAAAGCAACCATTTCTCAATCCAGCAGCATTTGAAAATGCTAATACTATCCTGTATCAAATTACAAATGTCTTTTTTTATATTAAAAAAAAATTAAAATTCTGTAAGGTAAGAATTTTTAATGATCTCATTGGATAAGTCATCCAAAATTGCTGCTCTAACTTTTTGTTCTTGTGATGAAAAACATTGTCACATGCATAAGTGTCTTTATCATTATCAAAAAATAAATATCAAACCATCTGAAGGAAAAAAACCACATTTTTCCTTATCCTTAATGTTTAAAATTTCTGTTATTCAATGCTGCTCTCTGCTTCCTTCTTCCAAAACCCAAACATTTTAAATGTGTGTTCCACCTGTCAGAATGTGTCAGATTTTACAACCAATATCCCATCTCATTTGATGTCTGTACATTACCAATCAAAATCTATCTATATGTTATTGCTTTCTGGTTTTTGAATCAGACATCCAAAATAGTATGACACATCCAACCTCTTAAGACCTCAAAACTTTCAGAGAATTATATGGCTTTAGCCCAAAAGAGGTTTTCGAGGCTTCCCATTCCCTTTGATCCCACTGCTTTTATTTTAATTATTATTATTTTCAATGTTTTCATTGTTTGTTGTTAATGTGATCTGTAGCACTACTGACTTCTGTTTCAAGATTCCCTGACCCTTCTGCTTAGCAGATACGGCATCAATTACTTGCTCACTGAGACTAGAAAATAAATTATCTTGAACTCTCTGCTCTTTTAAGTCATACCTCAACACTTACATCAGAAATCAAGTGCCCACAGCAAGAACAAAAAACCTTGCTACACATCCATGGAAATAAAGTAGTGAATCTTTCCAGTACAATATCAGGAGTTCTGTCAGATGTTTTAAGAGAGGCTGTGAATTCTTGAGGCATGAAGTGATGTACTTTTTGCAGCTTCTGTTGTGAATTTATGCAATTGGATTAAATTTGGCATTTATTTCAGCTGGCAGCTTATAAATGGACATTTATATGTGTAAGTGAGGAGAGAGAGGTAAGAAAAGGCAGAACAGATGCCTAAACACTAGAAAAAAAGCTTATTTCAGTACTGACTGCTGAGAAGCAGATTGATTTGGATAGAAAAATGTTAACTACTTTGAAATACAGACTGAAAAATATGAGGTTTTGTTGTAACATAAATACAATTTTGTGCCGTGTGCTAGGGATAATGATAGCTTTAAAAATGCATTCAGAATTGAGTTTTATGCAAAGCTAGAAAATACATCTTATTGGTAAGATATAGCAAATCTATTAGAAGTGAGATGATAAAACTTTAATATCTTAGAGATACAGTTCTGGGAAGTAATCATTAATAAAGCTGTGATTGTTTACCAGATTTTAATTAGGACTATAGTTGAATATGTGTGTGTTTGGTGTAAATGCAGTTAAGTATGTATATATATATTTACTTAATGAAACATCTGAAGTTTTCACACATTGCAACATGACACCTTTTACCAAGGAAAGAAAAAGACTTCTCTGAGTTTTTGTTTTTGGTTTTTTTTTTGGACAGCTATTTAGATATTGGTTTCATTGAAGTAATGTCCAGAGACCTTCACTACGACTGGGGCTTTTCATGCCAACTGCTATGAACACAAAATGACAGGCAGTCCCTGACCCAGAAAGAAATAGAAAGGAAGCAATGACTTACTAAAAGTCACCAAACAGGTCAAGGGTAGAAATGAGAACAAAACCTGAATCTGTCAAATCCCAGTTGAGATTTGTCCTGTCTTCATACTCTGTAGCTACTTATTTACAGCATTTAACTTTAGGTGTTGTAGTTGGTTTATTTCTGTATAAATACAGGTATTTTAAATTTCATGCACAGCAGCCTAGGATGGGGCTTTACCTAATCTCTTTCATGCTGAAAGCTTATAAAAGTAATTTTAAAAAGTGAAAGAAAACTCAAGTGGCTGGTCCTGCATGGTGGGAGCTTCTTTCTCTCCACAGCCAGCATGTTCACATTTGCTGCTGAGCTCCTGCTTTGGCAGCTCCAAGGCCACTGCTCAGCACCTCGGGACAGTGTGTGACAGGTGTCACTCAGGTAGGAACAAGCAGCATGTTCAGGTTGTGTTGGAGCTGAGGTTTGTCCCTGTTATACACCAGCAGGAGAAAGCAGGTCTCCCTTCTGGATTCACAGCCTGCTGTTAATGCCTCTAGTTTTTTACAGTTTGTATCCTCACCAAAACCATTAGAGGCTAGTATGACTCTAAGCACAGGATATATTTCCAGCGATGTGACAGAAGGAAATAAGAATGCAAACAGCTGTGCTCTCATCTGTGCAAAGTACTTGGCTTCAAAGTGCCTAAGTTACTTCCTTAGTTCCTTGAAAATAAGTTGTTTGAGAGATTTTTGGGCTATAGATAGCTAGAGGGGGCCATGGCTAGATATCATGAAAAGAGAGAAGCATCCCCTCTTCTTAGTCCTACTGCCCTACTGGCTCCAGGGCAGTACTGGAATGTGGAAGTGCAGGCTGGAGCACGATCCCAGGCTGGGAGTGTTGTGTGCCAATTCCAGGGCTGGTGGGAACATATCCTGTGCCTTTTCAGCTGGTGAGAAGGCCAGCCGAGGAATGAGAATAGGGTTTAGCCTTGACCTTGACTGGCAGAAACTGGTGAAGTAGTAATGAGAGCTGGAGGTAGAAACAGGTTCACCACTCTAGCAGCTGTGGTTAGCCCCTGACCAAAACACTATTTCCTGCAGGGCAGTGAGGACTAAGGCTAGAGGTCCAGAGGACAGTACCTGAGCAGAAGGGCTTAATTCCATCAGCTGCTGCTTCCATACTGTTTGGTAATGGCCTGTCTCATGGATTCCCGTTTTGAGGGGATTTTGCCTGGTCCCATGCACGCACCCATTGTACAGGCATGTGTATGCACATGTGTGTATGGAGTGAAACACAGGAGAGCAAGTGTATGGGTGTGGGTGTATACAAAGAAGTTTGGGACCGTTCAAGTGTGGAAATGAAGGAGGCCCAGAGAGACAGCTGCATGACTCCTTCTCCTCCCAGGCAGATCTGTCATTTCTGGCTCTGGGATTGGTTTGTTTATTCTGTTTAATGATGCTGACCTTTGTGTTGGATAAGTTGGCCTGTTGCAAGGCTAGGATTTGTGGCCTTTTGGGACTTCAGTTGTTTGGAAGACTGAGGTTATTTTTACCACATCGGGTCCAAAGAGAATGAATTCTGATGACCTGGCTGACCTGATAACTCATTTGCCCTTTACCTTTTGACAGATAAAGTGACTTCAGACTTAGTCATATGTTAGAGACTCTCTGAATTTGAAGACCATCCTCATAATAAATTATGTCCTATGGCAAAGAAAAATTCAAAGTTCCTTTGAAAGTTCCTATTTTTACAATGTATTTCATATGCTTTCTTGTGGAAAACTAATCTTGAATTTGCAGTGTGAGTTTTAGGAGGGACTTATCTTGAAAAGTAGAAAAAAAATTTGGATACACTGCAGGGAGTATTGCTTCAAAACATATTGTCTTCCTCGAGAGATCTTACTCCAATGTTACTTTATTGGTCTCTGTATACCAGTTTCGTCAGAAATTGTCCCCAAATCTTACTTGGTTTTGGGCCCCCCAGTCTGATTCAAGAATCTATTTTAGCTAAACTGCTCAGGATTAGCACAGAAGTGTTCACAGCTGAGATGCTTTACAGCACATCAACCAACAGCTTAATCTGTTTTCCAGTCCCTAGAATTTTAGTGCCCATAGTCCTGCAATCCTTATGCCTAAGATTAATTTTAAACACATGACTGTCTGTCTCTGTTGAGCTGAGCACATCAGCTGAAAGTGGGAAATCATGTTGTTTTCACTTGCCATCAGTGGCAGCAGCTCTGCAAGCTCTGCTGGCAGCTACAGCTTCACTGTCGGCAGCGGGAGGGTCGTGCTGGTCACAACCCAGAGATCCACAGGCTGCCCAGGTGGCCCTGGAGCGCAGCTGACTGTCACATAAATACAAGAGCCAAAAATCCTGACCTGTTTGCTTCCCCCTGGCTCCACTGGTCCTTCTGGGTGGAAAGCAAGGAAGGGGCAAAAGAGAGATTTTAGTACTTTTCATGGTAAGTTAAGCAGCACTCTTTCTGACTCCTCACAGGAAAGGGATCTGCTGAGTAAGAAAGTGCTAATTTCACCTCGTTGTTTTTCGCAGTAGAGCTACGCTCTAAGTACCAAGCCCGAGAGGAAGGAAAGCATAGTCAAATTAATGAAAAATAGGTTATGATGATAAATTATTCAAGTGGATAAAATTACTTTGGATTTGGAAGACACTGAAAATTAAGGGCCAGATCCTTTTCTGGTATAAAAAGACTCAGCTTCATCGCTTTCAGGGGAACAGAGGGAACTTACATCATTCAGTTCAGGATCTGACTGTGACTGGCAGCATAAGCCTTCATTTAAAACTCAATGGCATATATTTCATCTACTTTGGGTGACAGCCATAAGGTGAATGTTTTAAATTCTGACATGGCATAGCCTTTCTTTTGAGATCCGTAGTGTGATTTTAAAAGGGATGAGATAAAAGCTGTGCCTCTCCAAAGGCACATTTTCTCTGATGTTAAAGGAAACAATGTAAAAATATGCCCACTAAATAAATCATCAGGGACTTTCAGAATAGATCACATCCTTATGTCTTAAAACTTGTAATACAACTGAAGTTGTTCACCTTAACTCAATTTCTTTTGTTCAGCAATTTTTCCGTACAAGGAGGCATGTGTAGGGAAGGCAAGTCTGGAGGAGACACCTCTTCAGAAAGAGGTTCCAGTGAACAGAGATAAGGAAATTCCTCTTTTGACTTCTGGCATGGCACTATCAGAAATTTTGGTCCTTCTTAATCCCAGTCCCATTTCCAAGGAGGTGATAGTGGAGAACAGATGGAAGGCTGTTTTTCTACTAAAGGTGAATACCAGCAAGCTGTGAGTATACCCAGCTCTGCAGAATGGCCTCTGGTTTTTTAAGTGCTTTAGCCAACAAAGGGGAGGAAATGTACTGATTTGGCTTCTGCTGCTCTAGGATGAATTTTCAGGGACATTTTCCTTCTGTTTACATGCATGTATGCACACAGAGTGGTGGAGAGCACAACCAGCTTTTACAGGCCATGTTTGAATCTAGAACTTGAAGTCAGTTGCACCTCTAGAAAAAGCAGACTACCCCAAAATCAAGAACTTCTAGTAAGTTCTTTTATCATACTAAACTCCAAGGCTGAATCACATCCTACCAAGACAGCAGACACTGAAGTCATAGCTCTGGCCCCCCTAGGCCCTTGCTGTGATAAGTGGAGAGAGAAAGCCACGTCTCCAGAGACTAGTTCATCACTTAGGCAGGATGAATCACCCCCTCTTGTCTGTGAAGCAAAGGGTGACAACTCTTTTATCTTTCTGAACAGCCTAATGCCCATAGTTATATGAGTTGAATCTAGGCTTTAAACATTTGTGGCATATAGCTATAAGACACAAGTGCTCACATTAAGCCAGCATGGCATGGCCTCCTTAACACTTTGCATAGCCATTGCTGTGAGGAGAATGCTTCTTTATCCCCAGATGACTCTTTCAACCATCCCCTTATGTGCAGATGTGAAGAGGACTGACAGTTTCTCCAAAGTGAGAGTATTTTCAAATGTCAAGAAGCTTTATTTTTTAATGTGTTAAACCATATAAAATCCCCAGCTAATATAACTCATAAATGTAATGAGACTAATTAGTAGGAAAGTAATGAGAGAGCATTTACAGAGGTCACATCCTGAGGTCCAGTCACAGCTATGGAAAATGTGGGAGAGGGGTAAAAACTGCAGTCTACTTTGTTCCTGTAGCACTGGCATTCAGAGTTGTTAATTAACCCTAGCAAGGGCAACTTTCAGAATGGCAAAATGAGGAGAAAAAATGTTAAGGGACTATGAACTTTGTCTTTCCTTTCTCTCTCCTTTGTCTCCTGTCAGTGTCCCTGGGCAGGCACCAGCTCCTTACTGCTGAGCCAACTTGCCTTTGCATCCATAGCAGGGCTACAATTCTATCCTTCTTTCTCTTTGTTACAGCCTCACCCTAGAAAACTCTGGTTCAAGTGCTTTTTCCAGGAAAACCTCAAGGGCTACTAGGACACCACAAAGTTCTTTTGGCACAGGTCATCAAAGTTATGTAGCTGCCCAACTCCTTTTTTAACTGAGAGTCTATCACCCGTCTGGAAAGGCAGACTTCTTGACTTTTGGTATTGGAAGGGTAAGTCTGTTATGGGTTTTTGAGCACTTGCATGCAAAGGTATGGAGAGTTGTGTAAGAACTTAAAACAGACCGTGGAATTGGAATACCATCTGTGACAGCAAAAGTGGAAGCTATTGTACTGACTGCACAGTAAAGTATCCAAATGGCAAATTTAGGTTCAGGGTTACTTAAGCTTAAATAGATCCATAAGGTGTCTTTCTTAACTCATCTGAGTCAGTAGAGTCTTTCCCTTGACTTTAATGAGCATCTATATTGAGCTGGAAGTTGAACCTTGAAATGAAACCTTGGCATCCAGGTAACTGAGATTTTTAGGCATGAATTTACAGTTTGTCAAAACACCAAGGAGATACTGTTGATGAAACAGCATCTATGCTACGTACTAAATCATAATGTACTTAGTGAAACACAGATGTCTCTAGAAGGAAAATGCCTATTGAAAATCAGACCCATGTTGAACTAGGGTCACCCATTTGCACAGCTTTTAACAGTCACCTACACCGGAACAGCTACAGGCTCTCTCAGAACAAGTCAGAATTCAAAATGTTTGAGGCAAGTGCAACTGAAAGAGCATGCAGTCAAATTGGTGCTCACTGCAAAAACAGCATCTGTGTCTATAGAATAATTGAAGGATCTGGATGGAAGGGGAACAAAATGATGAGAGGAGGAGATGCTGTGGCTGAATTAAAACTGATGAGAAGTCAAAAAGGAAAAAGAAAATAAAGAATAATGCTCGTCAGCTGTCACAAAAAAAAAAAAAAAAAAAAAAGGTTATGAACGAGCAGGTGCCATCAGAAAACAGGTATGTAGCAAGCAACACAATTTAATCTACTGTGGAAATCTGAAGTTTACCTGGTCATTGTGGAGAAAAATCACTAACAGGTGCCAGAAAACATTTTCTTCATTTCCTCTCAGAACTTAAATTGTTTAAGTTTCTTACTTCTCAACTTCAATAGATGTGTTCTCTTCATCTTATTTTTAGTCCAGTCTTCTTGGATATGTGCATTAATTGCACCTCAGCTACTTTTGAATTTTTCACTAGCCTAATTATTCTTAGTTTTGCTCATGTTTAGGCCGAACTTTTTCTTTCTTTGCTTGTGGCCATGACTTCTTTCTCTGATTTCTTCTGAGACATGGTGCAATTTCCTTCCTTCATTTACATTGTTACCTTAAAGATATTTACAGGGAATGTTCATTTTCTTCCTGAGGTTTCTCTTTTCCCCTGTGTCGATCCTTTCAGTTCCTTTCTTTTTCCCTCTCTCTCCCTAATTTGTATGCTCTCCACCTCTTACTACCAGTACAGCTAACATTTTGAGTAATTTTGCAGGTGATTTTTTTTTTCTCATGTATTTAAGATTAATAGCTAAGTAGCAGAACTGACCTTAAAAATCTATGAGGGTCATTTCCATAAAATATACTGGATAGTACCTCCTTTCCACATTGCTTTGTGCTTTTAATATCCATCAGCAGCAAGCTTGTATTGCTAAGCCACAGTTACACACGCATACAAAAATAAATATCTTTAGCCTTCATTTTTTGCAACTAGGACTTTATATTTCTATTTCTTTAATGCCTTACTGGTACATATATTCAAACTGCTCAGACCTGCACAGGCTCTGCATAACTCGTATACATAGGTGAAACCGGTACATGCATTTGAAGAAGCAGAATCTGTGCTTAGCTAGGACAGACTGGAATGGCATTCAGTGGGCAAGCCCTCCTTCAGATCCTTTTGGGATGCCAGTTCAGGTTTACAGGTTTACATACTTACAGTATATAAGTGTATAAAAGACCTGCATGTAGATGTCTAACAGGATCTTCAAAAGTGACTAGGCAGGCTGAGCTCCTCATTTCCTGATTTTACTTGTTTACACCTGAATTCCTTCAGACGTTTGCTGCCTATAGTTTGCTGGGGTGGGAGCTGCCATTTTCTCCATGCAGTACTGAGAACAGCAGAGCCCTGCTGTAGCCAGCTGCTCAGAGCATCAACACGACAGTGCCCAACACCAGCAAAACAAAACCAGAGTGGTGCCCAGAGTATGTGCAGTGGGAATTGTGCAGAAGGAGCCAAGTAAAAACACACCACAGAATTGGTTCATCTGATGATGAGGGAGTGAAGAAATGAGGATCAGAAATATCTTCACACTTCAAGACGAGGCACTGTCTTTCTGTTCTTTGCAAACAGACTGATTAAAAATACTGCAAATAAAGGAAGGTGTTGGATGTATAAAAGGTGTAAGAATGTACTTTTTCCTTGAAATTTTTGGCCTCACATTTGTTTATAAAAATTGCCCAATAGATGGAGAGATGCAACCTGAAAATATGTCTGTGCAGGTAATATGGTGCCGAAGAATGGGAATCTCAAGTCTGTCAGAAAAAGAAATATGTTTAACAAGGCACTCGCTCAAGAAGATACAGTTCCTTTGCCCTGAACCCCCTGCTGTCACTGGCTGCTGTCAACTGGAGGGTTTGATTTCAATGTTGTTAGAAACCTGAGGCAATCTCACACAGTGCAAGTGAGAAAATGACAGCCCTGTGATGATGCAGCCAGTTTTCCTGATCAGCGTGATGGTATGAGAGCTCTGTACTTAGTTATATCGATTTGTCTCTGAGAGCTCTTTCTGCCACATAAATCTCATTGAAAATCTTTAAAGATCTTGCCCCAGAAGGCCACTATGTTATTTTTCTCTGTAAGAAGAAGCAGAGCCAGGAATTAATTTCTCAAAGTTTTAACTAGAACGGTCAGTTTATGATTAAGGTGTGAATTCATCTGTTTTACATTTTGAAACATCTAAAGCCAGCTCTGCACCTTATGATTAACCTTTATTTCTAAGCAGTACTACAGAGAGCTGTATTTATCTCCTCTCCTTTTCTTTCTTGGATCAAGAGGTTTGAATAAAGAAAATCACCTTTCTTTTAGATGGGGAATTGGAAGGAGCATTGTGCTTATTATATCTCAAGCCTTAAGTACAATAGGCACCACATTAAAAAGATACTATTGGTTCCACTTTAGTTGAAAAAAGACTGATAATGCTTCCCTTATGGAAGTTTTCTTTAGAGTGACTAAAATAATTTTAAAAATACATAACCACTTTAAATTAAGAATCAATACTTTCAATTCAGCCAAAGCTAAGGCAGCTCAAAATACAAACTCACATAAAGTCTCAATTATCAACATGTCTGAGACATAATGTGTGTCCTTTTGCCTGGCAGACTCATTTCTTCTAGCACATGTAGAAATGAATATGAGAAAACACAAGAAGTTTGACCCTTTTTTAACTTGACAAAACCACTTTTTTTAAAGAAATCACTCTTGAATTTGAATTATCTGTAACACAGGAAGAACTAGAGCACCTACAAGTGTGTGAGTTTTAGGTTGCTCAGGTATAGAATAGATTGCATGGAAGGGCTATAAATGTTTCAATAACTCTAAATATTTGGTAACATCAACATTTTTTCCTCTTTGATAGCATAGTAAATTATTCCTTGGCTTGCTCTGTCATTCTGCACAGATGCAGTGATCTGTGCACATACTGTAATAGGAGACGGAGGACTTTATTTCCTTCTTCTCTTTTCTTCTAAATAAAGTAACTCCAAGACCTTTTACAGCTAGGATGTGACCAAGTGTCATTTATTCATTTAAACTGTACAGCCTAGTGCAACTTAAATATAATTACTGTACATCAAAACAAAGCTAACTTCATAAAGCCACATAACATGGCAAGCAACATCTGATTAGACAAGCATCCTCCTACAAGTGCAGAACCATTGGCAGCAAAGGAGGGTACTGCATTAATCCAGGACAATAATAGCAATTAATGCCATATTTACAAACTTGCTCCATTGGAGGGGACAGCTACAGTGCTCATTTCATAGAAATTGTCTTCATACAAAAGTACTGGTGTACCCCTCTGCAATAAGTGGCAAAATTATGTTCTGCTTAAATTCCTATTATGTCCTAGAGCATATTCACACTTGTGAGTTCTCTCCAAACCCTCTTGCTCTAGGTATTCTTATTCTGACTTTATAGTAAATGACTTGAAGCTGCTACAGTAAACAGATGAGAAGTCTGATGCAGTAAAGCAGCAGGTTTTCTGAGAACTGAAGCTAGCAGTGCCTAACAGTGCATTTGTTACAAGTCTACATTTAGTCAAAAGTACCACTCTCATACTTGAACCATATCAGCATATCTTCACCAGTGTGGAAGTGTTTTTTAAAGTGACAGTTCAGACTGTTTAGAGTTTGAATCCACATTCCCGACTTTAAGAAAACACTGCATGAATCTTGCCCAGATTGATGAACATTTCTCACTTCATGCACCAGGACTAGTGCCCTTAGTTTCCCTGAACAGACAGACTAAATAATGATCATATGCAAAGAAATTTGACATCAGTTTCTGAGCCTCCAGGTTATAGAATCCAACACCATGTTTTTTGGAGCAGTCTTTAAATCCCTGAGCTCCCCTTGATCCCCTCTGCCCCTGATACCAATAGTTGAAGATTCTGAGAGAGATGTAAATATGGCCACTAACACTTTATGACAGTCCAAGTTTTATGTCAGTCAGGAGCAATGTTTCTCTGGCTGCCCCTCAACACTCCTTTACATTTCCTTCAGTGGCAACCCTCTTTGTACTTAAGTGAGACAAACAGACTCTTGTCTCCCTCTTCCATGGCTGATAGTAAGGGAATGGAGGGGTAGGAAGAGAACACTAGCTGGCTGCTGTATGCATAGGAAAATGGTTTTCCTAAAGCTACTTTTTGGGTCTTCCTTTCAATGTTGGAGGAATAATATTTGTCTCTTTTTTTTCCTAAACTCAACACCCATTACACCAAACAAAAATATGTGCCTTATTTGCCAAGGAGCATAGAAACTGTTCTGGTGGCCTCTAACTCACTGCTGTCCCAAAGAGATTGGCCAGTGGGAAGGCAGCCTAAAAGGGGAAGCATTTTCCCTTGTGTAATCAAAATATCTTCTGGAGTTTGCATTTTCTTACTTCATCACAACATTAGCTCCAGCAATGACAGGAGTTACTTGTGCTGACAGTACTGGATGTATAGAAAAGGGCTTTTGGAGTTTACAAGTTGTTAAAAGGTACCTAGTGAGTGTCAGAACTCTCTGCATCATAGTCTATTCACACTTGCAAGCATAAATCAGAGCGTGGGCAATGTACCTGTCAGGATTTCAAAAGACACGAGAGAGTAAGATAAAATTGTGCAACCATTAACATGACAGCTTTATATATATATATAAATATGTATATAAAAATTATTAATATATGGTGTAAATGTTTATGAAAGTATGTAGGTCACCCAGAAGATAAAAGAAAGGAGAAGCAAGAACAAGAGTTCAGTAAAATAAAAGTTTGCAATTCAGCTTTGTTCCAGCTGGTCTGGAGGCTGAGGATGCAGGAAGGGTGACCAGAATTGGCACAAAGCAAGCACTGCCTGCAGGAAAGACATGACCTTCCAGTGAAGAGGAATTGAGAGAGAGAAAGCATACAGCTGACAGGTTTTGATGATGTCTCAGCTGATATACAATGAGAGTTTTGGTTTTGCAAGGTAATGGTTAATGGGCAGTAATACGGAATGCTGAATGTTTGGCACAATGTTTTATGTGTTGTGACCTTCCTGCCAGAGATCTTTGTTCACATGTGTTATTTTTATTTCATAGTACTCAGGAGAAGCATGTGTGATCTAAGTCCCTTTTTGTCCTCTGCTGCACTTGGTGCTGGTCATCAAACAGTTAATCCACATTGCCTTTCTGGCGTCCCATCTCCCTTCTGCCAGGATCAATGATAAAATTTTGACTGTGAAAGTGTGAGAGCCCATGGGCCAGATGGATATTTCATAGCAAAATATTTGAAAGGTTTTTTTTGCAATAAAGAGCTACATGAAGTACTTGTTCTAAAGACAAGCACCAATATCTTGTCTCCATGGTATTTTGTAATCAATATTATATTACAGGTTGATTAAATACTAAGATATTAGACTGGTGAATCTCAAAAGTATATTTTTGACTTTTCTTTGTTTCTCAAAAACAACTCTAGAAATTATTTAGAGAAATGTTGACAATACCAGAAAACAACAAAATCAAAATAGCATCACAATCAGTATCTCTGAACATGCAATCTTGGCAAGAGGGAAACACTCATCATTGGATCAGTACCTGGCAGATGCTGCAGGTGGGCAAGAATATTACAACTTCATGGCCTAAATGTTTTGCCCATTTATCCTGTGCGAATAGATAGTATTACATGTGGAATAATTTCTACACATAGCTTCTTAGACATACTACTATAAGAAAGGTAGATGCCACTCAAAAAGGTGATGACATCCCTGGGAAGCCAAATAGAATGGTTTTAATGTGTTGTCTTCACAGATGTGTAAAAAATAATATGTCTGGTGTGCATTTGATACTGGAACACAAAAATGGGCAAGCAAGAGAGTGAAGGCTATGTGAAGAGCCATGGCTAACCAGGCCATAACTCATAGCAGGAGCAGGTGGCTTGGCCCTCTTGTCTCTGGATGACGTTTCTCTTTAGGCTTTTTGTCTTTGGCAAAAGTCATTCAGTTGATGTCTGTTTGAACACGAGTGATAAAGTCTGGGAGTGGTGTGAGAAGTGGGAGGCAGAGAGAACCTTCCAGTACAGACTTGAAGAGTTAAAAAAGCTAGGCCATCACAATTCCCAGCAGTGGCAAAAAAAAAAAAAAAAAAAAAAAAAAAAAAAAAAAAAAAAAAA
>WEIU01014662.1:57098-69602 GCA_013389925.1 Aegithalos caudatus
AAAAAAAATGCACCTGCCTCTGTTTTTTGTCCTAACAGATACACCTTGATATGTGGGGGATAAAAGTACATTAAACCAGGTCCAGGGTGAGCAGTGTTTCCTCTGTGAGCTTCCAGAGAACAGACTTAGGAGAATGCTGTGTCGGGGACCAAGAGAGTCAGACCCACACCCTCTCCTTACATTCCTACACCAGCTTACTCACTTTTCACTTACCAGAGCTCTTTTATTCAGTCCTCTTTTCAATGTCTTGTTACCAAAGTTTAGGTTTGTTCTTTGGGGGCATTTTTGGGTTTATTTTATTAGAGGAGGTTTGAGAGTTTGTTTGTTCTAATAAGCTGGAGCTGTAATTGGGAAATGGGTTAAGCTTCCTTCCAATTAAGATAATTGACATGAAATACCCAATTGCACTCTAAGAGAGAGAGAAATAAGTTCCCCAGCTGAGCTGTAGAAGAGAGCAGTTTTGTCTAACAATGAAGGTAGAAGCAGATGTTTAGAAAAAACATGTAAAAGCAATCAGGAGGGAATTCATACATTTGGTTATTAATTAAGATGCATGCATGAGCAGCCAGGCAGCCGAAGTTCTGAGTAAAGACAGGCAAAATTCCAACAAGGGGTACAAGGAAATCTATATTTAGGAAATTCCTAGGCTTTTAGGTTTTTCTGTTTGATTGGGATGAAGGGGGGGTGTTGGCTTGGTTGGTTTTATTTGTTTGTTTCTTTTGGTTTGTTTGTTTTTTTTTTTTTTTGTGTGTGTATGTGTTTGTGAGGTGTTTTGGGGTTTTGATTGTTTGTTTTTTCCTTCTATAAATGAGGAACAGCCTCAAAGGTTTTTTGCATTTTCAAATTTGCATGTCCCCTTGCATACAATCTTCCTGACTGTTCTCTTGATCATAGTAAGTTTGTTTCTCTTTTGCTTAAATTAAGTAGAATATGATGATAAGGACCATCAGGCCATAAGTGTCTCCACTAGTAAAAATATAAATAAATAAAATAAAAATATAAATGGGTTTGTGCACTCTGTAGTTTGCCAAGGTCAAAAAAACTGTGTAATGAATATTGGAGCAATTAGAAATTGTGAGTGACTGAGGACTTCTGATGATGTTCATGATTGTTTCTGTGTGGGGAATAAAGGAAGTAGAATCAGCCTTTCTGATTAGAAGGACAAAGGTGCTTGAGGATAAGATGATTAGATAGGTGCTGAAAAACTGTTAGTTGTAGCAGTCAGTTTGGAGAAAAGAAAATGCAGAGAGTTGGTATTTGCTAGTAACTGTCTGTGTTAGTGTCCTAGGATGATGTTATGCTAGAATTACAATCAGGGAAAGATGTACTAGTGTTGGCAAGAAAGAGGAAAAGCTTCAAAGATTTTGGATAAGAATATGTTGTTTTGGGTTTTTTTTTTTGTTTTTGTTTTTGTTTTTTTTTTTCCTTAATTTGTGCCTTATCCAACAAACTCCAATTTCATTTTCAGTATCAAAAGGAATGTTATATGAGAATAAGATTGGAAGAACCAACACTGAATTCACTTGGCTGCTCATTTAAGTGATATTCCTGCAATTTTTATGCAAGTATTAAAGCATCTTAAATGTTTGCTCTTTTCTTTGGTTCTCTTGTTTGAGCTGTCATTGAAATTCATAGAATCACAGAATAGCTTAGATTGGAAGGGATCTTAAAGACCATCTGTTTCCAACCCCCTTGCCATGGGCAGGGGGGATACCTTCCACTAGACTAGGTTCTTAGTGCTCTATCCAGCCAGACCTTGAACACTTACAGGGATGGGGCATCACAACTTCTCTGGGACACCAGTGCCAGTGCTTCATCACCCTCACAGTAAAGAATTTCTTCCTAACATCTACCCTAAACCTACTTTCTTTCAGTTTGAAGCCATTTCCCCCTTGTCCTGTCACCACCTGCTCTTGAAAAAAATAATTTTCCATCTTTCGGTGTCCCTTCAGCTCATTTCAGGTACTAGAAGGCAGCAATTGGGTCAGGTCTGCTCTGCTGAGCAATCCCAATTCTCTCAGACTTTCCTCCCAGGTGAGTGTAGCTCTGGATTTCATGTCTGAGGTGTTTTTAGTTTTCTAAATTCCTTTCCCAGGGAACATTCTGTAAACAATGGGAATGTTTTTCTAATGCTACCAATGTTATTCATTCCTTCTCACAGGAGGGACTTCATCTTGATGTCCCTCTGGTTTGACCAATGTGATTGAAGAGGTTTGCCTTTGTTTCATCAATCAAAATGGTCTGTGTAAAATGGCATATAAGGGAGATGCATCCCTAAATAAAGGGTCATTGTTCAGCTTTCTGACTTCGGAATCTTGTGTAGTTGTGGTATAAAACAGCATCAGGTGAGGAAGGTCCATCCCTCTGGTCATCTTGGTGTCCCTTCTCTGACTCCAACAAGTCGATGTCCCTCCTGTACTGGGGATCCAAGAGTGGGATGCAGCACTCCGTGTGGGGTCTCACAAGACTGGAGCAGAGAGGCAGAGGTGGAGGAGACAAATTCAACAAGAACTTAAAAAAAATAAATGGCTGTTGGCTTTAATGGCTTGTCTAGCTGACATCTCTGTGATGACTTTGGTAGTATTAATGAAAGATGATTATGTGCAGGGGGTTGTGGTTGGTGTGTTGCTTGTCATGGTGAGGGGAGTAATTTTACATAGAATAACCTGGTAAATTAATTCTGGAAAACCAAATATATTTTCTAGCTGAAAAGCTACCCTTTAGTTGAATTTTCTTTATGACTGAAGTGCTCTTTGATACAGTAATGACTCGAATCAAATGAGAAGACAAGAAATATGACAGATTTGTCCATCATGTAAATAAAAGCAGTTCTGCTCTTGGAGCCTCAGCACATGTGGAGGGTTGCAGAGTCTGGACCACCTTTCAGCAGGCAGACAACCAGGATGTCTTCTGCTGCTACTGCCATTATTTAGAAGATGAAAAGCTCAATCTGACATTTTGTGAAATCCTGTAGTGCTGCTCTGATGCATGAAGTAACAGAGCTGAGAGATGGGGTCACTGCAGCCTCTCTGTGTTTGCACCTGCAAGTGTGTGTGTGTGCCCCTGCTGAAAGGTGTGGGTGGGCAGCAGATGCATCCTCCTGTACAGTGCCATGTTCAGTTTCCCTGGATTAGTGTTCAGATAATCAGGTAAATAAAAACTGTGTAGACTTTTGCATTTATACCCTTGTGATCTCCTCTTGCTTTTGAAAGCTGGGGGTTTTTGGCTATTCATACAGAAGTTTTCTTCTGGAGCTCCACCAAAGGTTGCAGATGGATATCTGGGCTAATTTCTCATCAGTTAAAGAATTTACTCAGTCCTTTCATAAACCCCATATGGTTTCAGTGCTAAACTGTTTGATTTTGTGGTTCATTCTAATGCTTTTAATGAAGTACTAGTTTGCTGTGACCTTTCCCACTCTTTTCTTTGTCCTTGTCCTTTAAATATGATGGAATTTCTGGAGATACAGACAGCTCTTGTATTAAGGGAGTATTAAAATGAAGAATTTTCTCTGGAGGTTGTTCTTATGTAAAAAGATACTGCAAATGACATTTGGACTCTCCATAAGTGCAATGAGACTAATTTTTTTTAATCTCACATGATGAAAGACAAATAACTGAAAAGGTCTATTATAAATTATGAGATCTTTATATGCTTAAATAAAGGCATTCTGCATGCCTTACCTTGACAAAGCTTCTGCTGCCTTCTTGGCAAACCTTGGCTAGTCAAAATTAGGCTTGTGATCATAGACTAATATCCTCCTTGTAGAAAGCATCACTAAATTATGCCTTCTGTAATTACACCACTCTGGGGAGGCCTCAATGACCATAAAATTGTGATCCTGCGGCTTTTATAGCATGGTGCAAACCAGACACTTAAGAATGGAGTTTCAAAGACTGAGTCAATTTAGCCCTTTGTCTTAAAGTGATTGGAGAATCTTTGCAAAGGTTTATCTTTATGATAGTGTTGTAAATACATAAGATAGATTGAGAGAATTAGAAAAAAAAACAAGTTAGAAAAAACAATTTATTAAGTAATATCATATAAATAACTTGTTACAAAAATCAATTTGCAAAAAGGCAAATTCACTCTGTCTGTGAGAAATTGTTGCTCAAATTGGTTTCTCATCAAATCCTTAAATTTCATTTCCCCCTGCCCCCAAACCCCCAAAAAAGAAGCCAGTACAGTGAACAGGAAATAAAAGGGAGAGAGTGCACACTTCCCATCTAACAAAAAACAAATTGCCCATCCACGCTGCAGAAGAGGTAATCATACCAGCATGGGTCCCTTTGCAACACAGGAAAGTTCTAGGTGTAAACCTCTTGTGTGACAAAATTGTCACCCACAAATGTCCCTCCCTGCTGAGCAATGACCAGATCCATCCAATGCTGAGGCTCCCTTGGCACAACCAATGGATGACATCATGAGAGAATGAGTGGCTGGAGCATGCCAGCAAGTAAATCTTCCCAGGTAGAGGCATCATTTTCAATTTATGCTTGGAAGTATTTTTAATTAATTAAAAAAAAAAAAAAAAAAAAAAAGGCAATACCAAAACCCATTTATTTTTAAGGATTTAAAAAATCACAAATCGCAATAGGAGTTTGCCAGATTGATTTCGCTCAGTAACACAGTTAAGATGCACATAGAATTTATTATAAGGCCTTTCTTTTAAGTTTAATTTTTTCAAAGCAATGAAAATAATCACAGAATTAAAATAGTACAGTGATTCTGAAGTTTTTTGTGTCAAAATCCAGAACCATTTTGTGTTTTCAGTGTTCCTTCTTTGTTGTATTCACCTGAATGCTTAATAGTTCTCTAAGTTTGTATCTTTAATAAACACTAAAGTAATAGATCATAGAAAACTAAAAGCTTATAGAAAGTGTCTCCAAGTATATTTACATAAATAGTGCAGTCTCATAGGAAAAGTCAAAAGCCCATGGGAATGGAAAGGATTTCTCTATATGCTGGATTTATGCCTTATTTGTCAAATTGACTTTGTGGCAGGATATATTTAAGCATGGCAACTCCTTTTTATTTTTTTATTTTTTTTTTAATTATTTTTAAAGAAAACAAAAAATACATGAAGTAAAAAGGATAAGGGCATGTTCTGTAAAAACTCCTTTGAAATCCAGTAACTACACACAAGATGATGGCTTTGTGGCTTTTAAGTGCCATGGGCTTGCCTTGCATTTGACTGACTACCTCCCCTCACCCCCCAGGCAATTCACCTCCTGTTCCTCCTGAAATGCTCAGCTCTCTTGACACTTGTACCTCCTATAACCCCAGCCATGGCTTTTGGATACCTACCACTGAATTTTATGAACTGTTCCGGAAACTGTTTTAGTGTAAAACAAACATGGGTCTGGGCTCAAAAGTGTAATATTGCAAGATGATGGGCAGGATCAAGATTGTTTCAGCTGGCTTAAATAAAACTGCTGAGGGCAGGGATTGGTATTAAAGCATCATGTTGGAGTTCTGTGTTTTCCTCTCTTTCAGGAGCAGTGCATGAGTCTGTAGACATTAAATATGCTTTTGTTCCTCTTTAAGTACAGAAACAATCTCTGAGAAAATAACTCTTCCTAAAGACTGAACTGAAAGCAAAAAATATTGTAGATTTGACACTTATTGGGTGAGGCTGCTGTTTCACAGGTGTAGATGGGTTGGAAAAATCCTACCTTTCACAGCTTATGACACAGTTCATACTCACTGGAAGTAGCATAATGACTGTTACTTTGTCAGCTCTCATTTGACAAGGAAGCTCAGACTGCAGAGTTAATTGAAATGTAAACAGGCAGGGGATGGCAGCATCCATTTGGGACAGTGGTCTTCTGAAACACTTCAGTACTTCTCATAACCAAAGGAAACATGGAGAGAGCTTTCTAACAGATTGTGGCAGGTACACCTGACACAGTGGTGGCTCCAGAGTTACCTGCTCAGAACCACTGTCAGGAATTTGCCCTGCAGAAGACCACTAAGAGAATTCTGCTGCAGAAATTTAACACATGCCTTTCTTTCCTAGAGATCTACGTGGAAATGGCCTGGATTTAAATTGTTTGGTCTAAAAGAGATGTCTTTCTCCCTATCCATGCAGATCTCCCTTTCTGTAAATCTGAAAATGTTAGAACTCCACTCTTGGTTCTGTTCAACATGGATAATTCTGGTTTTGAAACTGTACATGTGTGGATACACATTTCTAAAGCCATTTCTCTTTGCCATGCTTCTCTGTGATTGTTCTGGCTTTTTATGGTACTGCAGATGTTAATTTGCTTGGTTTTGTGGGATAATTATTTTTTTGTTTTTGTAACAGAGAAATGGAAATGCTGTAACTTGTAATGTAGACTGCTGCTTCCTAAAGTGGATTATTTGAAGGTTGCCTCTTCCATTCACATTAAACAGTGAAGAAACACCTGTCCATAGAATGAAGTAACACCAGAAAAATATATGTTTCCTAGGAAAAAAATTAGAAAATATTTCTGCTGGTACAGGTAACATGTTTTTATACTACGTATCTTTTCCAGCACATTTTTGACAGAAATAACTGAAAAATACAGACAATTTAGTTTTCTCATGGTTAGACACAACTCCATCTGTTTCAGGTTTGAACACATCTCAGTCCTGTGATACTGCTGGTAGAGCCTTGTGCAGAGCTCTCTGCAAGGCTTTGCATCATCTCCCTTCCAAGTGCTTGTCTGCACAGAGAGATGTCCTGGCATAGCTGCAGTGGAGGCACAGGCTGCCCACACTGGTGCTGCTGTGGGATAGAATTGACTTTAACCTGAAGTAGTTCTCCTGGAGTAAAAAACACCCCAGCAAGCACAAAACAAAAACAACTCCCCGCCAGTTTTCTGGGGTAAAGTGACTTTCTTGGGAGTTGAGGTGAAATAGTTACTGTAGAAACCTTATTCCATTTCAAGTGTAGAGATGGTATTGTTCTGCAGTAGTATGGCTGGCACAGACACCCAGGTTCTTATTTCATGTTGACTCCACTGAATTCCTTGGCATCTTTTTATGTGTTTCCTGTGGTTAGGTCAGATGCTTTCACAACTTAAAAGCCAACTGCAGTTTTATCCCTCTATCTGACTTAGTTGAACTGCCTAATAATATTTCTTCTTCTGAAATAGATGTGGTTATAAGAAGAGCAGGCTTAAAACAGCCTTGAAAGACACTTCATAGCCCATAGTCCAACAATTGGTTATCTACAAATGACAATTGTAGCACTGTGTGAAAGCATTATTAAATACTCATTTCTATCATCTAGCACGCCACCATGCAACAAATTGCAAAGAAATACTACTGCAAAGGTTTGTATTCACTGCAATATGGCACTTTCAATATTTAGAATGCAGTACTGATTTTATAAATTGCACTTTGTGGTACTGCCAAGCAAGAAGAAAGGAAAGAATCAAACTCTTCTTGCTGTGTGTGAGATGCTAAATCTGTTTAATTTGCAGGAAAAAAAAATAGACCTTAAAACCTAGATGCATAAATAATAATTTGGATGCAATTTGACTCAAATTTTTTTTAGAAGAATGCATTTGCTATTCAGGCACCATATTTGTGGTGACATAACATAATTTTATATATATAACATATTTACATAACAGGCACGAGTAGCCACTCTCTATTATTTACTGTGTCACTCAGTGGACAAGATAAAACCAGCTTTGAATTAAAAGGAATAAAACCCCAAACCAACTCAAAACTTGCACTTGGACTGCTACTAACAATCACTAAATCAGACAAAATCACTGTACAAACATAGGAAAATAGTTACAAGAGTTCACTGATCCTCCTGTCTCATTATCCCATCCAAGGAGCGACTAATGCAGGCTGACTCACAGGGTGTCCCAGCCCCTCCAGGGCATTGGGGCTGTCTTCAGTCAAGTGCCATCAACTCCCTCTTCCCAGTGAGCTGGAGGTGACTTGCAGGGCTGAACACTTGTGTGGCTTCACAGCCACCTCTGCCATCCCCTCCACACACCAATCTGTTTCCTTGAGGCTTAAGGAGGGGAAGGGACAGTTCACTGGCTCACTTTGGGCATCCAACTGGATTCTGAGCTTGGGGCTATTTGCTGGAGGCAACCTCAGAGTGAAGGGAGAGAGAGACATGAGCTAGGAAGCCACTTGTGAGAGCCCCTGGAGGGATGTGCTGGCCCCATTGATTGTGTGAGGGGAGCAGCCCGAAGTGAGGGATTTGTGGCAGGTGGTGCCGAGCATCTGCTGCTCCACCACAGATCTGAAATCCAGATGGTCTCTCCTGTCTGCCAGAGCCAGCTTTTGGGCAGATTGCTTCCGAGAAGTTCCAATTTCAAGGAAGCCATGAAGATCTAGGCTTTTAGCATCTTAAATTATTTAGGGGCCCTGAAGAGGACATAATAAGGTTCTAGCCATACCATTGCCATTATGACGGGTGCAACAGCTCAGCCCCCCACTAAGTGATGGAGTTGTGAACTGCACCCTGTTGGACTTAAACACTCTGAGAGGCCTCCACCAGGGAGGCCGAGGGCTCTGGACCCTTGGAAACTCTGGGCTCCTCTGCTTTGCAAGCATCCAATCTTTAGTGCTGGGAATCTACAAACCATTAGCTGCTGTGTCCTACACCTACAGGTGTGGAGTGCTCCTTACTGTGAGCGAGCCCTTTCCTGCCCAGCCAGGGCCGTGGCATGGCTGGTTCACCATCTTCCCTCTGAGCTGGTCCACAAAACCTAAAATTCTGTCATTGTTGTTGTAAAAGTCTAATACTTAGGACTCTTATTGCTCTCTTTAACTTACAAGGAGTAATGAATTCCAGGGATTATTTTTTAATTGCTCTTAGTTTTCTGTTTATTAACTTTTTTTCTCATCTCTCCTTATTACTGGAGTAAATTGGAGGTGTTTAATTTTCAAAATGATTCACCTAAAATTTGGGGGAGGAGGAAAATAGATCCATTCCTGTAATTCTGGTATTAAATACTGTTTCATGAAATAAATGAGAATAGTTACACATGAGATATTATAAAAATAATAATTCCTTCTTTCCTTGGCAGAGTGTCATGGGCTGGTTCCCTACTTTGGAACACAGGGTGGCGTTTAACTCCTGGAATTGGAGATGCCCCATGGCAGCCCCCTGGGGTTTTCTCCAGACTGCCTCTCCTAGATGGCTGGATTCGAAGAGCAGCCACTACATATCTGAAAAACCAACTGAAATACTGAGTGGTGTGCAAGTTATAAATAAAACTGTTTTGGCCCAAGATTATGGCAACTTTCTCCACCTCACACCTGGACAAAATTACTTAGCTTGGCAAAGCAGATAAACACACACAGAGAAACTTGTGGTTAAAGTTTTACCTTTTGATGAAGTTTTAAACAATGCTGGCTGAGTAGTTTATTTTAAAAATGAGATATAATTATAAACCTCCCTTTTCAGGCCACTGGAATGATCATTAATTCTCACTTATTTGTTCATTCAGGGCTTGAGTCTAGAAGGAAAATAAAGGAAACCACTACCCAAAAGCATGAAAGGTTATTTCCTCTGGCAGTACGATAGTGTTTTCCATTTCAAAAGCATTTTCCAAATGTCTTACTTAGTTCTTGCAACATCCTGATGAGGTAGGCATTATTTCCCCATTTTACAGATAGCAAAACTGGGCAGAGAGTCAGTCAGGAATCCACCCTGGATATCCAGGCAAAGAAGGTCAGGACAAAAAGCACTTTCCTCCTCTGCAGTTGCTCCTTTTGCCCCAGAGGGTAGCAGTCACCTTAAGGTCACTCCTCCCCACCTGTACATGAGAACAGGCAGGAGTAGCTGGATATGAACATCCTGACTCCAATGTCCCCAGGACAGTGGCCATCACTGAACTGATGTGCAGGTGGAGGCCAACTGAGAAAGTACAAACAGAAGCACAGTTATGATCTGCTCCTTCCTCCAAGTCATGACCTAATCTGGAGCTGGATTTGATGACTTTCCCTGCATTGCAAAGCAAGCCTGGGTTAGAATGGGGAAACCATCTAAGAATTATATACTGGGGCTACTGACCACACACACGTGCATACACACACATCTCTCCAGCAATTCTAGGTCCAAAGAATATATACAGAGCAGTCAATGAACTATATATATGTGTGTGTTAGCATGATTCAGTGCAATGGGGCAATGGTGAGTTCTAGAGAAACACTCAGGTTGAAGTGACCATTAAGCCTCTCTACCCTCCTCATGAGTAAAATGCATGTTTGATGTTCATTTCTCAGCTTACTCTACTTGTATAATAAACCTTCATTCCATCACCACTACTTTTGACTATAATACATAGGGTAAACTAGGGTACCTCATTACATTGGGATGTGCAATACACAATCGACAGAGCAGTTGTCTGAGCTGAATAGTCTGAATACAAGTAAAAAGCAAGTGAGCTTAAACAGTAATATACTCCAATTTACAATATAAGCAGAACAAGTAAAAATATTGCTCCCCATCTGATCTTTTTTTTTTCCCCTCCACTACTGCTGTGCCTGTAAGATTGGCTTGGTAAACTGGATGCACTCAAAAAATAAGGATTTTGCCTCTTGGAAGCGCATAAAATGATACTAGAGAAAGGTTTCTGATGGCTAACCCACACAAACTGCAGTCATTAGACAATTCAAATGTGTAGAATAGAGAACCCTTTCAAACAGCTGTGGAGAAACAGAAAGAAATAGCCACTTCACATATCCCAATGCTGTTTCTGGGAATGAGAAAGAGAAGAAAAAAAAAAAAAGACAACATATTAAGAGTCTTTGTCACTGTCCATTGAGCCATACATATCTGCCAGCTTTTTAAACCGAGGTCCCCAATCACTGAGGTAATCGTAGTCCTGATCTCCGTCGGTAGTCACCGACTCCAAGGAGCTGAGGGACTCGGCCACAGAACCATTACCTTCATACGCGTAGGTTGCTAATGAGTCATAGGGGGGTGCTGTTGGATCTGTATCATTTTCCTTTAACCTTTGGTTAATGAAATCTCTGACATCCGTGTTATCTCGTGCCGTTGCAGTCCGCCGCGGCATAAAAAGTGTTTCCGGCACAATGTCTCTGCGTAATTTATTATCATCTATGGCTTCGGGATTCCTCAGCGTGCCAATATCAAATGCCTGGGTGTCTTCCTCTCCACCACCTTCATCGTTGTAACTGACAATGTTGTCTCTGATGTCTTCTTTGGAAATTATCAAAGGCTCTTTTTTCCGCTGCCGTCTGAGTGCTGCAAACAGCACCACAGTAACTGCAAACAAAAACAACAGCGAAAGAGAAAGGGAAAGAAGGTTAATCCCCAGCTCCATTAAAGCCCAGAAGAAATGCTATGCCTCTGCTCTAGTTTGAAGTTTGAGAGGATGTTTTCAAAAACTGAAGATGTGCACATCAGATTTTCAGGCTGCGCTTGCTCTGCCTGTGAGTTCCTTGGGAGATGAAATGGCATGGATGCAGAGAAGAAAGGAGATGTCAAGCTTGTAGGAAGCCAAGCAGAATGTCTTTTTGCCTGTAGGCACTTTGTTACCCAGAGCCATAGACTAATTTTGTCACCTTGAGAACAGAACTAGTTTAATGAGAGCTAGGAAGGAAGAAACGCTTCTTCCAGAATAAGTAACATCAGATGTTATTTATTTTTGTTGAACCCCTTGGACAATATGCAACTTCTCCTATGGACAAGGATGGTATCTATGAGCTTAACAAAGCTGAAATTCAAGATAAATAGATGATGGACTGATGAGATATGATAATTTTTAATATGACAAAGGCAGATTTCTAGAACATATTTTATGTCCTTCATTTTAAAGCGTGTGTTTGCATACACATTTTTTTTTAATTTATTTGGAGGGAAGAAACTCTTTCCATGACTCTGATGCAAATTTTAATTTTTTTGCTCAATAATGATTTTCAGTAGCGATGGAGAAATGGACCCAGAGCACTGAAAGGGATATGGTCAACACTTTCCTATAGAAGCTAGTTTCAGATTTCTTAGTTGGATTCTATATTAAGATGTAAATGGCTGAATATTGACAAATGAACAGTAGCAAGGAGCAGGGATATGTTTCTGCTGTCAGTGTTGCTTTGGTAGTCTGAGGTCTGCAATGCCCAGCATTTCAGCTCTGCTGTGCAAATTCCAAGGAAGGACACATCTTGCTGTCTTTACAGTTTTTTCATAGCAAAGCAAAGCAGAAATGCCTAAACTCATTGATGTGAGATGATAAGGTAGATCACAAATGATACTTCATGTCAGCTTTGCTTCTAAAATGGTGTGTGAGTCAAGCACAGTAACTGCTAAAGAATTTTTTTTCTGTCCTTTTCTCAGTTGTAACCTTTTAAGGTCAACATCAAGGACTAAGGGTGTCCCCAACCCCAAACTTTATTCCATTATTCCATTATCATTCTTCATTTCCTTTAACAGACAAATTCTGGTAGGTTTTTTCTTTTGGTGGTGTTTTTTTTTTTTTTTTTTTTTTTTTTTTTTTTTTTTTTTTTTTTTTTTTTTTTTTTTTTTTTTTTTTTTTTTTT
>WEIU01014664.1:11536-23738 GCA_013389925.1 Aegithalos caudatus
TTTTTTTTTTTTTTTTTTTTTTCAGAAAAACCTGCCTTTCTACTGACAAACATCAAACAGTAGTGAACTAGATATTATACTCTTTCATACCAATTCAGATAATAGAATATGAAAACTGCAACATTACATAAAACAAACAATGAAATACCTGAAATACCAAGGAAAGCCATTCTTATTTATGGTATATTTGAATAAAATGTTTTTCCTTTCCCTCATACAGAGAGTAATAAACTTCCTTTAATTTCTATTTAGAGTTGAGATACTCAATAGATATAGTAGACCTCTTTTTAAACTATCCAGAATCTTTGGTCAATCCTTGATTCAAATTAAAATCTACACCTGAGAATCTCTGGAAGTTGGAGTAGTTGACATGAATTCCTTACCTGATGTAGGTAATTGCAATGATCTGAACAATAAGTACAGGGATTGTCCAGCTGAAAGTAAAAATTAAATTTCTTTTTACGTAGAGCATCCAGATTCCTATTATTATAGGCAAGGTGTAAGTTTTCATTGTTAATTCATCATTCCTAAAACTATGAATAATTAAACCAGGAAACTGACTGACAAAAATAACTTATAGGATCAAAGGACAATTAAGGCTTGAAGTGACATCTACACATAAATGGACAATGGAAAAAATGTTACAGAGAATCATTCTAGATCACCTAGTCCAATTACCAGCCCCACATAAGCACAATATCAGTCAGACCTAGCTTCTAAGACCATTAGAATAATCAACCACACATGATGAGAATTACAGTATTTCCAGAGATGGATACTCCACAGTCTATGTAGGAAACACAGTGTTTGACTACTTTCATTATAATTTTTTTCTCCTAGTATCTAACTGGAAGTTTTGTTGGTCTTGAAACTGGAAATTTAAAAAAAAAAATCAACAACAACAACAACCACCAAACAAGAAAAAAAAGAAAAGAAAAAGAAAAAACAAAACAAAACAACACAAAACAAAACAAAACAAAAACAAAAACAAAAACAAACAAACAAACAAAAAAACAAAAAACAAAAACAACAACAAACAAAAAAAAACCAAACAGAGCCCACAAACAAACCAGAAGAAAAAGCAAAAATCCTGTAAATCATGAAAATCATGATGGGGAAAACCTCTTCCAATCCTTGGAATTCTTCAATGTTGATTGTGACTCACCTCACAATGAAATTTCATCATCTCTGTGTCATTTTCAAAGTGTGTTCAGTATCTATGGAAATGTTTCTACTGCTCAGATTTGCAAGAGTTTTGAAATGGGTGACATTCTTTTCAGAGATTTGTAATAACGTGAGACCAATTATATCCGTAATCTACATTCCCAAATACACCAGGAATAAAATATGTTCTTTCTTTAAATAAAAAGTACTTGTTACTACATTTAGAAGATTTGCCTGGCATACCCTTTTCAGTTAATAAATTTGATTGTCAGTGCTTGATAAGTGTATTATATGAGTGAGAACATGGCATCCTTCTTGAATGGAAAAAAAACAATGTAAACATTTCTAAAAGATTTAGTTGTTTCCTGACTGGAGCATTACATAGATTTAGGAGAAACATTTATCTTTAGTTATTCTGTATATTGTGGAAAACATGTAACATTTCATGGGTCCCAATTATGTGCTTGATACATGAGAGGTTGTGAACCAGTTATAATTTTTTCCACCATGAATGTTTAGGTGACCATTAAATCCAAATCAGTGCCTGATGTCTCACCACATACCCTAGTTAATTAAAGAAAATGTAGGGTTAGAAAAGATGCTCCAGGTCATTAAGTGGACTGGTGTTGCAAGAAGCCAGATTGCATAGTTTTTTAAATAACAGCATTAATATGTTTTGAAGAGTGGTAAGAGTCAGGGCTTTTCAAGTGTTTTCAAAATGATCAGTGACTTTCCTCTGCTAGTCTAATTGCAAGTCTGCTCCTGTACCTCCCTGCGCAGATGGTTAAAATCTTTTCCTAATTTATAGCCTTAGCATACTTAATTCTATTCTATATGCATTAGATTTTGAGCCCAAATTGTATTTATTAGGTAGTTGTTTTCTTTCTGTGCCTTTTTTCATGGTATGTTTCAGAGGTCATCTTTCTTCTCAATATTCATTTTGACAGGATAAACCATCCAAGCTCTTTCATTCTACATAAGATGAAGTCTCTTTAGACTTCTATTTGTCCAAGGATCTCTCCTCTGTTCTTTCCTTTGTTTGAATTGATCCTCTTTGAACTTTTATGCTCAGAATGGTAAACAACTTTATAAAGTAGCTTTAATATCTACTTGATATCTCCTTTTTTTCTATCAGGCAGGTTATTTTAATAAATTTTCCTTCATGTTGCTTTGTCATCTTAATTTTTAATGATTATTTAGTATATATATTCTCATTAAAGATTCACCCTATATTGCTATTAGTCTATGGACAGAATTTTCTTGGGGTTTTTCCTTCTCAATCATACTTTGTTTTGTATTTTTGGGGGGGTTTTGTTTGGTCGGTTGGGTGGGGGTGTTTGCTTTGTTTTTGTTTGTTTATTTTCAGTTTCAGGAAATTATTATTTTTAAAACATCCAGTTGTTTATATATTATTCAAGACTGCAGTCTTTCAAAGTCTGCCTCAAATTATTTTAGTAGGCAGAGGATCAAACATTCCTTAAACTGTAGTCTTGTACACAAGCTTTGTTTGAAGCCTTCTGAAGAAAGACTTTTCTCTTAACATGTTTTCTAAAATTCAGTTCTCTTTCTAGAAGAATAAAACTGCCCCAGGTTGCAATATTGTAACTGACAATCAGAGTAATAAAGGTAAATTCCAATGCTTACAAGAAAGTATGAAAAATAACATTAATATTTCAAGTTAAAATATTTTAAGTATTACATCTCAAGTAGATAGTCTTGAATTAAAAGAAAATTCCCAAGAAACTGTGGGAAGAATATTATCTTCCAAAAGAGAAAAGAGTAATACATGGTGCTTGTTTTAAGAAACTATATTCACAGCATGTTCTACAGCTCTAGCAAAGTCTACTTGGTATTTTATTTAAAAAGAGTAGGGCAGTCCAGTTATTTTTAAAACTTGAGGTGAAAAAAATCAAATAATTAATTAGTTTCTTGATGAGTGTGAAGGACACACACCAAATTATTAAGATGAACACATGACATAGCGGAGAACATAGGGGTATCATGACTGAAAATTTTAGCACCAGATATAGGCGTCATAAGAAATGGGGAGTTGGTGTAATTGACAAATAAGGAATGATGGATGGTAATCATCTGTGAAAGGCGATGATGACAAGCAATTTGTGTTTGATATATAAAGAGGAACTGAATTGAGTGTTCCTCAAACCTTTTGGCTGAGATTCTCACAGAGATGGATGCCTTAGGGCCTTTTCACAGATTTCACAACCAATTTATTTTTGTACATGGTAACACTTGATATGTTGCATTCATTTCTCTTTTGTTTAGTGAGTTTATATGCTGCATGTGCTGGTTACATTTCTTGTGTGAAATAAAGCTATTCAGTGTGTTAGACATTTTTAAAAGTCACGTTACCTTTATTACGGTGTCTTTTTAAATTATTTGGTTACAAAGTATTTAGTGGAATGCAATAATCAATTCCTTGCTTCTGCTTGCTTTTAGCTTTAACAATTGGCTCTAAGAATTGTGTTTATATAATAATCATTTCTGAAATTTCCATTATAATTTTTTCAGCTTAAGTTCACTTGTCTTTAATTACCAATTTTCACTAGTCCTTGGGTTTCTGCCTTAAGTAGTTTTGACTGCATTTAGTTGCTTTTAACTTTAATATACTGCTAAGAGAATCTTTTTTCCTAGAAAAAAGAATGTCATTAAGGATATACAGCTTCAGAAAAAATGGAAATCACAAGGTAGCATTTATTACCCAACTGCCTCAATAATGTCAGCATTAAAACAGCATGCAATATGAGTGCCTGGAGAAAATAAAGCATCTTCATGATCATATGAGGAAGAAAAACATTTAGAATAGGTGCTATAGAGGTGGAACTATGAATATAATGAACCATGATATAATTGCTAAAAGCTCTAATCTTTTGTGGTTTGCTACTTCAAATAGGAAATAAAAGACCTTGGAGACAAAATATGTGTGACATTGATATTTTACTCCTTTCAGGAACAAAAAAAAAAAAAAAATCACAAACTCCCTGGCTTTTGCAGCCAGAAATGTGTTGTTTCTGACAAAAATAATTATGATATCATAAGGGTTTTATTACTTCAGATACATTCAGCTGCACAAAAATTTTCCATTTAAGAAATGAATTAACTCTATCAAGAGTTAGAGACATTGTAAATACAGATTTCTATTTGTTCCAGATAGTAATGTATCTAAGGGAAAATTCTCTGTTTGCCTGAATTACGTAAATCTGAACTGTGATATAACAAGGATATTTAATTTGAAATAATCTTGGTATTCACTAGAATGATATGGAGTTCTTTTTTCAGTAAGTACATTCACAGTATTAAGATTGCTAAAATCTTTAAAAGAAAATAACAACATTATCTGGTATTGTGTGTGTATAAATATACATTGCATTTCTTACCAATGATGTATTTTTTTTAATCTTTATGTTAGGATATGCCTACGGCATTTTTCTTGTCCAGCTCTTGCTCTCATCTTTCTTCCCTTAAGATGTTTTACAGAAAATTTGGACATTGATCACCACATCTACAGACGTCATCTTCCTTCAAATATCTCACAAGTTTCTCTCCCTTTTGATTTGTGTTAACACCTTTGCACACAATTAGCTTCTTACTTGCTGCTAAAACAAATGAAATACACGTTTTCTAGCTGAAATCCCATCAAGTTCTCTCTGTACTTACTAAATATTTTTTAAGAAATGTAAAGTCTGATGGATATTTTACTTGAATAACCCTATGATTATTTACAGCCCATTCCATTTCCCAATAAATATTAATTGTGATATATTTAAATATGTTTAGAATGTGTGCAATTGAGGCTGTTTATATGATTAATTTTGAAAAACCTGGTAAGTATTTTTCTGAACCATACACCTGTAAGGATTAATGCTTATATTCAAACATATAAACTTAGGTATCAATGACAGAGCTATCTTACCTCTGTTGCAGTTTACATCCTAATTTTTCAGCCTGTTTGAATCGAAGGACATCAGCTAAATATTGTCTAGGGAATTGCACTATTGACCACTACACTGCTGTCCAAAAATATGTCTGCTTTGGAATAAAGTGAATAGTTGTCTGTGTTGACTTAAAGCTTGCCTGCAGAGAGCCTACTTCCATTTTAGGTGACCAAGTACCAATGGAGGAAAGCTGGAAAGGGAGACAAATTTCTTGTGGGAGACTTCTGCCTTCTGGAATAAAGATCTCATGTCCAAAAACTTATTTAGAACACCATAAATGCTAATAAATGTTTGTGAGAGAGTGAATAAATTGAGCTCTAGACCACTGCTGCTTGTTTTGTGTACATGTGTGTGTGACAGAGAACGGCAGAAAGAACATCTCTGTAATTTAATGCATTATCTAGGTTTAAAAGGAAAATGTTGTTGCTAACACTCAAGACCTTATTTTTTCTCCATCTTTTAAATGTTCTTTTTCTGGTGTTATTATTAAAATAGAATTTACTTCAAAATGTGGAAAATTATTGTTTTTCTCACTATGCTTCAAAGCAGCCTCATGTGTCTTTACCTCCTTTAATAATAACATTCCTGTAAATAGGTTTTTCTGCATATACATTATGTGATTTTTCTTTGAGAGAGAGACTTGGACATAGGTTTCAGTATAAGTGCAGAATAAATTTAAATTCAATTTCCTAATCCATTATACATTTGCATTTGACATATAATTTCAGAGTAAACATTACTGTCTATAAAATGTCTCCAATCATCTCCAAATATAAGTACACAATTATATGAGATTTAACTACAGAAAAAAAAATCAGACATTGCAAATAAAATGTAGCTACTATTTCGGAAGATATTATTCTGTTGAGAATCACAGTTTAGATTTAGATTAAGAAATAATAAAAGGGTGAGGTTCTTTTGATAGAAAGTAAAGTGCATGAGTTATAGGCATTTAAGATAAATTTTCAACATAAAAAATCCTTTGGTAAAGCAGAATGCAGTTTTGCAACTTCTTTCAAGGACAGAAGGAGTCAAGTAAAAAACTTGTTAGGAATTTAGTTAAACCTGCTGTTGTGGGACATAAAAAGAAATCAAAACAGATTTGGATTGGGAAGAGGGGAGTTGTTGTTGTTGTTTGTCATTTTTTGTGCTTTCTTTTGCCAGAATGGATGAATTAAAATAATACCATGGTTCAGGATAAATCCTTTGATAATAGGTTTTGATAATTTTATTTTTGATGATAGGTTGCCTGATGTCCTTCTATGGCAAGGTAACCTTCCTAGAGGAAAAGGGAAAAGCTGTGAATCTAGACTTCTGTCTAGCTCATATAGCTGTATATCTAGACATCAGTGAGCATTTGACATCATCTCTTACAGCATGGTCCTGGAAAAACTGGCTGCTCATGGCTTTGGTCAATGTACTGTTCACTGACTGAAAAATTGTGTGGCTGGCCAGGCCCAGAGGTGTTCCTCAGGGCTCACTATTGGGCCCATTCTTCTTTAAGTTCCTTATGGATGATTTGAATGAGGGAGTTGAGTCCAGCTTCAGTCAGTTCACAAGTGACACTAAGTTAGTTGGGAGTGTTGATCTGTTGGAAAAGAGAGAGGCTCTGCAGAGGGATCTGGACAGACTGGATTGACATGTTGAGGCCGACTGCACAAGGTTCAGTAAGGTGAAGTTCTGGGTCCTGCACTTGGGTCACAACACCACCATTCAACCAATTACAGGCTTTGGACAAAGCGGCTTGAGAGTAGCTCAGCAGAAAGGGGCTTGGGAGTGCACAACTGAACATGGGTCAATATGTGCCCAGATGGTGAAGAAGGCCAATGGCATCCTGGACTGTATCAGCAATAGTGTGGCCAGCACGACCAGGGCAATGACTGCTACCCTCCCACTCAGCACTGGCGAGGCTGCATCTCAAATACTGTGTCCAGTTTTGGGACACTCACTTCAAAAAGGACATTGAGGTGCTGGAGTGTGTCCAAAAAGGTCAACAAAGCTGGTGAAGGGTCTAAAAAACATGTCCTATGAGGAGCGGCTGAGGAAAATTGGGTTATTTAGTCTGGACATCAGGAGGTTCAGTGAGGCCTCATTACTCTCTACAACTACGTGAAAGGAGGTTGTTGTGATAGGGAGGTCATTCTCTTCTGCACATCTTAAGCAAAAGGACAGGAGGCAATGGCCTTAAATTGTTCTAGAGGGGGTTCAGATTAGATACAAGAAGAATTTTTCACTCAAAGGGTCTTTAGACATTGGAATAAGTGGCCAAGGGTGGTGGTGGAGTCGCTGTCTCTAGAAGCATTCAAGAAATTTCTGGATGTGGTACCTGGGGATATGGTTTAGAGATGATTATGATTTTGTTGGGTTGATGACACTGATGGTCTCTGTGATTCTGTATGATCCTGCAACACTGATTTGTGTTTGTTCATTTATGTCTGATTGCTTCTGTCTTTATTTCTCTTTTTGTTATAGTATATGGGTTTCTGAAATAAGCCATGAGAGCTTTTACAGCACCATCACCTTGCCTATGAGGGTCAGCCACTCCCTGAGCTGGTTCCATTGGAACCAAATGGAAGTGGCTGTGCCCAGAACTGGAAAGTTCCAGTCACTCCTCACAGAGGTTGTCCTCCATTTCAAAATCCCACCTGTGTAAACACAGGTTTAAATACCAACGTGCATAAAAAATACTTCCTGATTTGTTTGACAAAAGACAAGGTACACAAGTACAGACCTTCTTCTATTTTCATGTGTATAAAAAATTCAGGTATCCCATATGTATAGTGGACCTGACTGTATAGTGAGGGTTTTTTTGGTGCCTACAATGTTACATCAAATAAATGTGTAGTGCCACCCTAATAATCAACAGCACATCTAGTGTGAAGCAGTAAGGAAGTGCAAGGTCAGTGCTTTGTAATGACTTTATAATACTTCAAGGACATAACATTGAGGGAACGTCCATTAAATTTTGCATAAAAGTCATCCTTTCCTCTTACTTTTGGCATCTCTTAGATTAAAACTACAAGACTTAAAGGCCACTAGTGATGCATATCACACTATCATAAACCCATTTTTACTTGGGAAGACTCCCAGGGAAGTTCCCTGAGGTAATTATCAGATGTTTTATATACCAGTGTAAAAAGAAATGAGTAACAGATACTGGTTTTTGTCAAAGGTCTCCCTGCTCCTCCTGCCCAAATGGCACAGAATGGCTACCATCCCCACACCAGACAGGTATGTCTAAAAGGAATAATACTGACTGTAGTAATGCATACTTGTAATACTAGTAATGCATTCTCATACTTGGATAGGTGTTTCTATAGAAGGAAAAAGTTTCAGTTTACTGCTTTACTTATTAGGAAATTTGTCTGGAAGGTTCTGCACCTGTCCCTCTGTAATTGGCTGAGTGCCAAGAGAGAAACACCTGTTGGGCCTCTCCTCTGTCTGTCAAACCCTGTAAAGTTTTCTATTGGGAGTTTTCAAATAGAACCATCCTAGGACATTGAGTAGAAAGAGGGACAGAACAATAGAACCAAGGGCATTCTCTAGGTGGTGTACTGTCACAACATGACGCAGAAATGAAGGCACAGAACTCGGTGAGCTCGAAGGCAGGAAAAAGAGAGAAAGTTTATTTACCACTTAGGTTTTACAGTTTTCCAGGGATTACCCCTGGATTGGATGGAGAAGTTACCACCTCTCCATTCACACTGGTGGAGACAAAAGTCCATCAAATGTGTCTCCTTGAGAAAGGAATGTAAACATAGATTATTTTCCTACAGAGTCCTTGAAAGGACTCCACTTCAACATATAAACATACAAAAAGAACCTCAGAAAATCAGAAGATTTTAGAAACTCTCAGAAGACTTTAGAAATGTGGGTGACAGTGTACCTGTGCACGGTTTACGTATTTTGTTTCTATATTATTTTATTTCATTTATTAAACCCTTTTGAGTTACAAGACACTCTAGACCATGCTGTGTCTTGCTATTCATTATTGCCACAAATCTGAACAGGCTGGACCCTGCAGATCGAATGGTAATCACCACCATAATTGACCCTCATTTTTCCGAGGGCTCCATATGAGATGCTTCAAATAGGTACATTGTTTTATTCAAAACCAAAAGTTCAGCTATATTATGAGTGGTATACTGAAGTGTTTTTGAGGGTTTTTTTTAAGTGTGAAAACACTGTTATGTGTTTTATTCTCCAGTGCATTGCCTGAGGGCTTGTTGCTGTTTTTGAGACTGCAAGAGCCACTGAGACAGAGATAAGGGATGATATAGAATGTAAAGAGACAAAACTGTTACACTTCTGTCTGCATTTGAGGTCTTGGTAACTAGACTCTCTTGAAGGGAGCTGTGTAGAAATGGCTGAAATAGAGTTAAGGGAGAGAGCTAACAGTAAATTATGAGTGATGATCTGAAATCCTATACTCAAAAACACGGCAGTTTTATATACAATGTAGATCTCAGGTATTTCTATCCATAATATTTTGTGATCAAACAGCTTTTAAATTTTGACATAAAGATATGTTACTAAGGAAAAAACTCAAGTTTAAAGACAAAGAAAACTCCAGAGACTAGTATATAAAATGCAAACAACATTCTGTAAGGATGTTGTATTTCAAGTAAGAATTATTGCAAAGAGTGAATAGAGAGCTTGACAACTTCATTTATGAAAGGGAGGTTCAAAGGACTGACCCCCCCATGAGCACTGTGTGACTAAGAACATGAGCACAGACTGAACAAGCAATGTGCCTTCTCAGGACTTTCAGGAGCCTTTCTCAGAGATACACATGATATGAAGTACAAGAATTCTTAAACACCAACCTAATATTTACAGACTTTAGAAGTTCAGCTCAGGTTTTAAGGCATGCACTAGATTCTTAAATCTTATTGTTGTTTTCATAGTTATTCAATTTGTCAGTGTAACACAGCCTTTCTTAACTATGTTGGATACCATTCTCTGTAAGTGCTGTTAGCAGACCCTATGGATTTTCCCAAGAGTAAGGCAAATCGCATAATTAACTTCACACAAATGCCCAGTGCTCCCAGAAAATAAAAATGGAGAGTACATACCTTCTAAGAAGACATTCTTATGTAGGCAAAAAATATTATTTACCACCATTCAGTGATTGGTGAACTATTAAAAATGTTCTTGAAACCTTTTTTCTATTCTGATAGTAAAAAAATCTACTGGAATCTTACATTACACTGACTATGTGTCAATATGTACTATATGGCACAATATGTACTATCTACAGACTATGAAGATTTAACTTAAAAGACTGGAGGAGAATGTAACTGAGCAAGGAAATAAAAAGCAGAATATCTGTGTCAATATTTTCATTTTGAGGTCTGGTAACCTGAAACAAATAGTTTTTACATGGAAAGAGGAGGGGGGAAAAGGTATTTTTAAATTAAACCAGAATTTAGGGACTTTAAGTTTTTTCTTTATTTTATAGTTGAAAAAAATTGTGTCTTTTCCAGGAACATTCATTATTTATATAAAAAATATTTTCTAAATCTATCAGATAAAGGAGAACTAGTCCCCAGAAAGAAGTAGTGACTGTATTAATTAGTTGAGGCTACAAAGTCTTCCTAATGTAGTGCTTTTCTGTAGATAATGAAGTTTCCCGCTGGTTTTGAAAAAACTGAGACATGGTAACAAGACATTCTCACTGACTTTTAGAAGTCAGCAGAGATCAGTCTATTTTTAGGTAACATTATGATAGGTTTTCTGAATATCTCTAAATTAGTCCAGTGAATGATCCATGGTGCCTGTCTCATTGCATGAGGTTGATTGTCCTCTGTGGTGCTTATTTCTGTTGACAACTCTATTAGGTTAAAGAGCTTGCCTACTTTTTCAGTGCTTAAAATCTGATGAATCATGTAATATCCTGAGTTGCAAGAGACTCACAAGATTATCGTCTCCAACGAGGCAAGTCCAGTATTTTTTATTCATGCAGTAAAAATAGTATTTGACTATGGAGTCTAATGGGAACAATTCTATTGCGAACTGTAGGTACCCAATGCCAGTTTAGATATTGTGGGTAATGGATGTGGCTGTTGGGGTTTTCTTCAGGGGAAAGTTGGTTTCTTGATTTGGGCTGGTTTCTTTTGTTTGGGATTTTACCATGAAAATTTAGGTCTTTAGAAATTATGTTGGTATACCTGCCAAATTCACCCAGAGTTTCTGCATAGCGTAATATTTATTAAGAGCTTTGTATTTAGCAGTGAAATCATATCATCTGCTAAAATCTCCTTAGTATAGTTTCTACATTATTTCCTTAGTATAGTTTTCTACATGATAGATTCCAGTGCTAATTTAGGTATTAAGATATCTTAGATATCTTAATGTAGTCACATATGACATGACATGACATGAAGGTTTTCATTGATCATGATGAGAATTTGAAAACCAAGTTCATATATATGTACTTATTTTTACAACTTTATTTGGGTATGAGATCTGGTTCTGAATCCCCCCAAAAAACACCCAGAACAAACCCAACATATTCAAGTCATTAAGAAACAACAAACCCACTTAAATTTTATGATACATGTTTAAATTATTTTCAATTAATAGAACTAAAATTACTAATTCCTTTATTACATCTTTTCGTGAGTACAGTTACAATGCTTAAACAAAATATTATCACATGATAACTGCAGAAGGAACTCCAGAATTTCCTGAAATCAATGTAATTTCTCTTTGATAGTGTAACTAATTTTCTCAAGAGTGTATTGCAATTTGTTAACACACTGATTTATTTTCGATTTATTTTCCTTAAGGGAAAGCTCTAGTTTTCAGTTCTGGTAATTTGTCACCTAGCCACTACAAGAATAACACCTATAAATTTTCTCAGAGACCTTCTCAGTCTAAGCACAGGAAAGTCATTTAGCAACCATAATTTACACTCAGAGGAGCTGCTATGTCAAAAAGAATACCACAGGTACTTCACTAAAATACCCTGCTAATAACTTTCTTTAATGGTTGTACAGCATATGAACAAGTGCTTCTGCATACCACGTTTGTAACAACAGAGTGCTGCTGAATGTCACTTGCAATGCTGCTGCTTTTTTTTT
>WEIU01014699.1:1390-56780 GCA_013389925.1 Aegithalos caudatus
TCCCACTAAACTAGACTACCTCATTTTTTTTTAAACTTTCTTTTCTTGAGTTACTGCCCAACTGGTGCAAATTTAGTTATAGTCTATGCAGAGAAGAAGGAGGGAGAGACACTGGGCAGCTGCTTAGCTGTGACTCTACTGTATGACATGGAGTCATGCTTAACCCAGACCATAGCTGTCTCTTGCTCTTCTCTCTATCTGGACTCTTGGGGATGAATCTCTTTCAAATGTCTCATGTATCCTGTTTTCAGCTTGTCTTTACCCAGCCTGTTTTCATTTAGCTGCTGGCCTCTCCTGACAGTTGTGCCCTCTTTTCTTGCTTGTGTTATAGGTCTTCACTCTTAATAGGCCTTTGTTCTCTGCTTTTGAACTTCTGACTTCTGTTTTCAAGACAGAGTTTCTGGTTTTGTTTCCTGTCTGGTCACAGTGCTAGTAATTACTCATTTCTTATTTTCTGTGAGACTGATCATATTTTAGATTTTAACTTTTTAAACTATTAGTAAGTGGCATTAGGGTCATAGCTACATAATACAGGATCTTACCTTATCATATCTGATACTTGGACCCAACTATGTTCTTTTTGAAGTGATAGTCTGTAAGTACATTAACACTGCAAGTGTGCAGTGCTGTTCATCCTGAGACAGTTTTTTGCCTTCACATGAAAGTAGTGGTCTTTTTCATGCTCTGCTATCCCTCATGTTCTTGTGCAGGAGGAGTATATCTATCACAATTCCTCTCAGCTGCCTGCAGGATAAAACATTCTGCTGAATAAGTCTAATGTAGAGAAATCATGAAGATTTTGGTTCTACTATCATTTGCTGTTGTTTTATCACCTGCCTTCAGCCTGCTGGGGAAAACAACCCAAACACGAAATGTGGAGAAAATTCTGTTTATAGCTTTGGTTGTCAATCTTCTCTTGTGTCAGTAATCTGTTCAAGTCTTCTTAGTTCATTTTTGGTGTGGGTAAGTCAAAGTGCTCTGCTTTTGGGATAGATGCATTTCTGTCCCTGAACAGCACTTTCTGCTTCTCAGGTGTACCGAGTTCTGTGGTTCTCAGCAGCATCATATCACAATCCTTTGCCCTGTTAGAGAGGACACCACTCAGTACTGAGCATATCCAGCAATCATCAGGCTCCTCTGGACACCAATGTAAAAGCATTTATGGATACTCCAATCAGCCTCTTTGTTCATCCCCACAGAAATGTGTCCATTGCATCCCCTGCAGCTGCTTAATTTCATCCATGTATCTGTAATCTTCTCGACTTCTGGATGAGGATCTCCTGTAGAAGAAAAGTGCAAAGGCAGATGAAAACTGATTTCTGTCTTGCACTTAAGGAGAAAGCTGAGCTCACCCATAACCTTTTGGATAGCTCTTCATAGTCCATTAACTGTTAGGGCAACACTTCCACTTAAAGCTTTTATGGTTCAAAGCAACATCTTGTGGTTTATTATATCCTCTTGTCACCTCACTATGAAATGAATCAGCAGAATGTATCAGTTTTCCACTGGGGAGACTAGTTTCTTGTTTGGTTATCTGTTCAGCTAGAAGTCATAACTCAGCTAAGAAATCTTAACTGTTAACATAAAGAACCAAATTTCTTAGCCTTTGATAAGTGGTAATTTCCCTTTGACTGGTGTGATTGGATGATTACCAGACCTTTGGATGTTCATTGAACACCAGCTCATTGGTCATCAGTGCTTTTCACACCTCTAGTTCACTGAAACCAAGGATACCATGGTGGTGTTTCAGAGAGCTCCAACTAATTTCAGAACCTCTCTTGGACTGCTCTAAAAAGAGCAGGTCTTAGATCTGTCAATTGTAATTGACAATTGTAATCTGTCTTGTAATTTCCATTTATGTTTTTGCTTTGTTTAGAGCAATTAAAATTTACTGAGTTTTGGAGGTTCCATTCAACAACATCAAAATACATCAGACAGAAATTGCTGGACATTGCTCAGGACCGTGCTTTTCAATTGGAAGAGATTTATAAATTCATTTGAAATTACTTCATCTGCTCTTACAACAGAGCCATGCCATCTCCAACAAATAGGCATGAGGGATATGCGCTCTGTGGTGCTGGAAGGAGAGTAGAAAAATGAATAGAATTGTGCAGTGGAACAGGTATTTATCCCTCTAAATGCCCTGAAACATTTAATGTCCTAAGTGAGCAGGAATATTGCTGTGCCTGTTGTAGCTGAGTGTCCATTGCTTGCAGCATCCTGGATTGCCCTGCATGTTCTTTTGCCTGTCCAGGTTGACAGGAAACTATTTAGGTGACTGTGATGGTACAACTTGCAGACAGTCTATTACCTTCTGTCTCACTCTTCAGTGTCTCTGATTGATTTCATAGATAAAAGAACCTTTGTCCTTTAAATCTTCTTTCAGTTGTTTGAGTTAAAGATGAAATGTTAGAAGTGGCTTTTAATTTCCTGCCTATTTTCTTTTAGGCCAGGTCTTTTGGCATTATTTAATCCAGGTCATTTGGTGTTATTTAATCAATGTGATATTTCAATGTAGCTGTTTACATTTGACTCTTGCTCTGGCATGTTTAGAAACACACAGCATACCTGCAGTATAGAAAGAAAATTGCTAAAAACTGAGAAGTACAAGTAACAAAATACTTTTCTTATTAAAAAAAAAATCGAACCCAATGCCTGGTTATCTTACCATAGCCTAGAATGGACTTTGTAAAAAGATGACAAAGATAGTCTGTGTTTGGAAGATGCCATTTAAATATGGCTCATGTCGATGAGAAATAGTTTAAGATGTGAGGGACAGTATTAATTTAAGGAATTCCTTCCTATTTTGAGATTGTAAAAACATAAATGCAAGAAGTTATCACAGTCATTTGTTAATAGTAAAAAAGAAAAAATATCTGTACCAACCCAAACTATTAAAGCCTATACAGAATTTAAATAGCTGCTTTCAGTGCTGGCAGTGAAGTATGCTGCTTGATGTCATTCATGGCCTCTTTTTAGGGAACTTAGATTTCCCTGTGGTTGTATTGGATTCACTCAGGAAAACACAGAGGGGTCTAAACATCTCAGAGGGAGGTCTTCTATTGCCTGATGCAGAGGCTGCTCATGCAGTAGTGCAGGTTATGTTCTTTTCAAAGAGAGTCAGAACAAAACCACCCTACTATAACTGAAACCAAACTCTAAGACACCTTAAGTGTGTTGGCCTTTCAGTGCCTTCTTTGTTCTGGTACTGCCCCGTCTGCCACATGCTACACTGGGATTCTCATGAAGTGTTTATTTCTGTAGTGTCCAAAAGTTTGGGCTATAGTATAGGTGTTAAAAGTACATAAAGAGGTAGCACTGAGCCTAAAGATCTTAAAGTTAAACAAGTGGGAGGATATTTTACCCTTTTTAAAAAAACTGTTTTGTTTTGCCCATTCTGCTGTTTTCTGTAGCTACTCTTATTTTCCAGTTGCTTTGTGTTATTACTGGGATTTAACTGCTCACACATGCTTTGTTCTTTATTGTGTAACTTAAGCTATCATGCAACATTTACAAGTTTTTCCATTTAATTTGAGCTTTCTTCTGTTTTTTTGCACTTGTATATCTACATTTCTTTCAGCTGTAAAACAAAATTAGTCTGTATTCTGCTTCAAACTGCTTGTCACAGGCCTTTGGAGGAACCAATTCCCAGCCCTTCTGAAGGGCTCCTTCTGAAGACGCTGATTAGACTGCTGGTGATCTTGCTGTGCCAGGGTCACTGGGTGTCTCTGTTGGGCTCATGGAAAGATAAGCCTAAAGGGAGAATGAAAATTGTGCTGTCCTTGTTCTTTCTGGTCTACTCTGTGCTTGCTTGTCCCAGGGTATTGCAGCCTGGAATCTCTTCCACTTGGCTGCAAGAGCAGTAAGTGTGTGACCTGCACAGACTGTGCAGTGGAAGGAGCAGTGTAAATGGAAATTACATTCAAAAGGGCTTAGAACTCAGAAGTCCTTAAAAAACCTCACTTCTAAGATTTTGAATCAAGGAAGAGATTTATCAGGAATCCTACTTTACTAGCAGTATGAAAAATTTGGTACGAGTCAAGACTTCTGGCCCAAAGCTGAGAACAGCAGGTTTCCAACTCCATAAAGGTGCAAGTTTTGCCTTGTTGTTGATCCTTGACAGAAATCAAGTGTAAGCACCCCTTACTTTGAGACATCAAGTGATGATGTTGGCTCTGCTCCAGTAAAGGCAATATTCCAGGGAAAGACAGCATAGCTGAGCAAGTCAGCTGTCTAAAAATGGTTGTGTTAGAAAGGAAGAAAGAGTGAGAATAGAGAATGTCTTCTCAAATTTAAAAAAAAAAGTGTTATTTTAATAGTTCTTCTGACTTCCCCCTAGAAGTGACCTCAGCAGTTTGTACATTGGCTCCCAAGGTTATTGTCCTTCCACTGGAGGTAGTTTATTTTAAAAAAAAAGGTGACTTTAAAAAAAAAGTCAGAAAGAAAAATAAGGTGCTCTGGTCAAAATTAAAAAAAAAAAACCAAAACCACCCAAAACAAGAAGGCAAAAGATTTGTTCAGCATATCATCAAGATTTTATTCAGTTCGAAATCCATTCCCTCCAAAGCTGACATCAGAGAAAATAGCAAGTTAGTTTACAAATTGGTTATTTAGAAAGTTTTGAAATTCAACTTAATTTAGTGCTGATTTTGAAGTAACATTGTGTTACCCTAGGAGATTAGATGAAAGAATACAAATTCATCTGTATCTGAACCAAAAATTCTTGCAGAAATTGTCACTTGTTTTTCTGGAGTGTGACTCCTGGGCTAATAATTTCCATGCAGCAAAAACATTGCCCTCTCTGGCTTCAGTGCTGTTTATGACAGTCTTTTCCCACTCCACATAGAAATGTTATTTCCATGGAAGGACAGTATTTCCTAGGATCACAAAGGTGGTTTTAATTGTTTTTCTTCCCTAATACAGCTACATATTTCTAATGATTTGGCACTACCTATTAGTTTGGGTGGTTTTGTTTTCAAATTTATTTTCACGGAATTTCAGTAAGTCCAGGTTTCTTTAGTGCATTTCTGGAATTAAGAATACAAATTAATTAAATCTTGCTCAAATGGAAGACCTCTAAAGAAATTGTATTCAGCTGTAGTTCTCTCTGCTTTGCTAAGATTAATGAATTTTAGTGCTCAAAAGGGCAAATCTCTGTTCCTCACAAACAGGAAGCTCATAGGTGGGTGCCTTTGTCAGACAGGATAACAGTCTGGTGAAAAAGCTTTGATGTGTGCAGTGACCAGGTCAGATGTAGTATGTGATAGTAAAGCTTGATTGGATAAGTGAGAACTGTAATTTGTGTATATATATGTTGTTTTTCAGACTCTCTGTAGCATCTCTGGTTCATACAAATACATGAACTGCCCTTCCCACCCCTTCTCCAATTGTGTTAGGTTTTGGGGAGGTGGAGGTGAAGTTGAATACACGAACAGATTTTGGGATTTTTTAAAAATTTGTTTGGGTTTTGGCAATTCTCCTTAATTTTGAAGGGATTTTAAAAAGAAAGGTCTAGCCTCTGAAACATTTTGTTTCTCCTGGCACACTCTAAAAATCATCAGCCTTTGAAAAAATCAAAATTCTAACTAAAACTTAGAATTCTCCCATAAGATGATGAGAGAATCTGAAAATCTGTTGTTTTATCACTTATGATAACAGAAGTGTTGAACAATAACTACTGTCTCAAACACAATCCAGGATTTGAAAATACTAAAAAATACTAAACCCACTCAAAAAAAAAAAAANAGCAAAACATGAGAGCACCACTTTTACACACTTGGTTTGGTGTTTTAATATCTACTCAAACCTGTATCTTAGAAGGGATTTGAAAACATTATTACTTTCTGGATTTGTTTCTCCTGCTCTATTTGTCTCTTTCTTATGCTGGCTAGTATAAAAGTTGTTGGCTAGTATAGAGTACCCCAATTTGATGAGTTTAAGGTACATTGCAAGCCACCCGATTCAGCTTTTCAACTTGTGGGTGCAGAAAAATTAGAAAAGTCATGTCAAAGCATTAAAAACTTGAATGCTTATTTCAGGTAGCTCTGGATTCCATGACTACTTCCGTCTCATTTAACCCTTATTTAACCCAAGCTCACTCAATAGGACAGAAAAAATAGTCCATGGGCTGAGCCATCAGGTTATAAATAATAAAAGTGTTACCTCTCCCTGCCTTTCCCATTGCTGTGTGAATGCTCCCCATTGTGCTCCCAGTTTATGTTTTAGTGGAGATTCCCACTCCTGTTGCACTAAGGACGTCTGCCTTGTTTAGCATCAGCCAATGTTAATAACACTGGGGTTGGTGGATCTGCATAGTTCAGCATAATTTAGTACAAAGACAAAGCTCTGGTCCCTAAAGCAGGATTGTGGTCATGCTCAAGAGGGGCTGCTCACTTTCTCAATGGTTTGTTTATTTGGGTATGGCACAGATTTGACTAGAGCAGGAGAGTTTTTCTTCTTAAAATGCACTTTTCAGGCAATGGCTGTGCAATTGTTACATTGAAGTCTCAGAGAAAGCTTCTTCTAGATTAAACCTTGGACCAGAATTTAGTAAATTTGACTGCTTGGGATCATGACCAGTTTGATAACAGTGAGCAAATAATTCTATCACCGTGTGCTAGATGCTTACCTAATTAAACCTGTTCAAATGCACTGAAGCTGGATATTTTTACACATCAGAGCCAAGAGTAAGAGTGTTTCACTAGAGTGCTGGTTGGCTTAGTCTGATGTGACATTTATCTTCACTCATCAGAAGTGCAATCAGTGGGGAGTTACCCAGATCTTTGTTCATGAAGATAAATGTCAAATATTATCTATCCACATTCTCATATGGTGTCTATCACCATGGTATCTGAATGCCTTCCAAAGCAGTGATGTACACAAATTAGTGTAAAATAACGTAGACTAAACCAGTCAGCAAATGATCACCATAAAGATGTCGCTGACAATTTTCTGGCAGTGCCTGTTTGCATTGAATCTTTCCTGTTTCCTTTCATTCTATAACAGACAGTGAGAGATAACCTAGTTTAATTGGTGGGGGGGAGGGGAGGCAGGGGGAATAATGAAAGATAGCTTGGACAGTATGATGGAATACTGAATTCATAATAAATTCTTCCTTTCACCTTCCTTCGAGTTTTTCTTTCTGCCCAGGAGGCTAAAGATGTGTTCCTTGTTCTAAAGTCAGTCTTGGAATAAGCAGTGCCAACAGGGCCAGGTGTAATTTAAAAATATTTATGCATTGTCAGTTCTGGAATTAATCTTTCTTAATTGAATTGACATGAACTCATGTCTGCAGGTAATGTAAACTGTCAAACACTCTGCCAGTGACAGCATGTTGGTCAGGGTGGTGAAGTTAATGAGAGATCTAAATTATGATGGAATATCTCAGTGTTGGCTTTGGAGACTGATGTTTATAAATGCATTAGTAACATCACATTAGCTACAGGCTACAGACTCTGGAGTTCAGAAGGGCTAATTACTTGTTTGCAGTTTCTAAAAGAACTGGGGATGAGTTATTTGTACCTCAGAAACATTTTAGTAGTGTATTTGCTGCAGTGAAATTTCTTTCCCTTGAAATACATATAATGGAATTTTAAAGCATAATGTATTTAATTTGATAAATAGTGCTCTTAATGTCTGGAAATACTGTTTTAAAATACAGGTATCAAACTATTTACTGATGCTGTCTAGGAGGGTCTTACCTATTTCCACTGACAGTGAGATCAAGCCTGTAGTTACCTGTTAGCAAAGCACTTACTTAGCACAGTCTAATGATGATACTTTCCTTTCATAGCAAAATGGAATGACTGTTAGCTTTCTAAAATCCAGAGAGTGCAGGGTGGATCCTGTGGAACAGAAATCATAGATAATATTTGTGTAGAAGGAACAAAATTAGCAGATGAGCCTTTGCTTGCCACAGGCAGCTGTGATGAGAATTTCCCAGGATGCTTAGTGAGGCATCACGAGCTGTGCCTGACATGCTCGGGGTGAGGCTGCAGACTAATTTTACTGAAGAGAGGTAGGAGGTGATGAATCCAGTCTGAATGTTCCATCTTCAGAGATGAGCACTTGCTTATGTGCCATAAGTACTTGAAAGTATAAAACTGCTTTTGGCACTAATTAGAGTTCAGACCCTTTTTAGTGCATGCAAGCTGGGCTGAAACAAGGATGCTGATTGCATTTTAAACAGCAAGGCTTTTATCTTGAGGTAGCTGGGTGATAAGAGAACACCTGACTGATAATAATGCATCCAGTGGTCCATTCTTCCAGACCAAAGGAACTGGGCTTGCAGATGGAGACCTGGGGACAAAAAGCTAAAATACTTGAATATCAGATTGTTGGGGCAGTTTCCCTGTGGGTTTGAGCTCAGGACAAAACTAAAAGGATCCTGAAAGTCCCTTCAGGCCTTTCACGGGCAGAATTCTGAATTGACAAAAAGTCCTTTTCCAAACTCAACAGATGCCTAACTAGGAGAACTAAGGAACATGGTTTAGGTCTTCTGTTGCAATTTTTCAAGAGGTAAGATTGTAAAAGAAGGTCTCCTAAAATTTCACCAGCTTTGGGTTGTGTTGGACAAAATATTTCCTGAAAAATTTGAGTAAGTCCACAATTCTGGTGTTTATAACTTCTGAGAGATATTACACAGGAATGTGGATTTAGCATATGCTGTCCTTTATTTATGAAGGTGACCCTCCCAGTCTTCATGTTAGAGGACAGAGAAGTGAAGGAAGAATTCTTGTAGATAAGTGAACTGAAGCACAGAGAGTTTGAAGTAACCTTCCTTGTTATAAATGTCAGGTAGCACAGTAAAGCTAGCATCTACTAATAACTTTGAAACATGTTTAAGAAATTCCTTACCTGGTGTAGCACTGCTTTCTGTAGATGGTTTACACAATGCAAGCACAGGATTGTTTGACAGGTTTGGAGAAAATGCTGATTAAATTTGGCCACACAGCTCTTTGTTCTCAGCAGGTATACATCATGCTATCACTGCTATTCTCAGCATTTAATATGAGAGAATTATTGTTCAAAGGGAAGTGGAGGCTCTGTAGATTAACAGAGCTGCCTGGGAGCTGAGTCTGCTGAGACAAGCCTGGTCATGAGGGGACCTGGTCAGGTTATTCTTCTACTCTGGTGTTTAAACAGTGTGGTGTGGGTCCTGGGAACTCCTCTTACTCTGGCTCTGCCTTCTCTTAGCATCCTTAGGAGTAATGATGTCCTCTTTAGACCTTTTCTGGCCTAGCTTTATGTGTAGTTAGAAGTTTTCTTCTGTGAAATAAATGGGGAAAAAAGGAGGAAATTAATAATTTTTTTACAAATGCTACTTTAATTTTTTTCTCTGGTAGCATAAGGGCACCATTGCTTATGAATATTCTTCTTACAAATCCTTGTTAGTCAAATTCTTCCTTTCCCTCAAGTCCTCTCTAAACCACACATCCTTCCTTCAGCTGCTTAGTGATTCTGTCCTATGCCAAACAAGTGATTTTAATGAGGTAGTTCTGAGTTATGAGGTAAGACAAATGAGTTTAGAATTGAGTTTTGTTTGAAATTCACCATTTTGCTTTAAAATCAGTTAAAATTTGTCATTTTTATTAGACATATATGTGCAGAGACATGTACTTACCTAAAGGAACTAAGAAACACAAGTGGGGTAAAATTAAATAACTTCGTTTTGCATAAAAAAGATAACAGAAGTTCATTGATTTTGACATTTCAGCTGAGGTGTTGTTCATTATACAGATACAGGGTCTGTTACAGCCTGTACCTCTGAGAGCTTGTCACAGCTCCAGCATTGCCCTGAGCTTGTTTAGATGTCACTGCTGTTTCCACAGGCAATTCTGGTAGCTTTCTCCTGCTTTTCACCGGAACTGCTGTTCATGGCAAAACTAAAAAGTGTGTGCTTCCACAGATGGGCTGTGTTTTGGTGGTTTTTTTTTTTTTTTCCCCCATTTTTAATTCCTTTCAAAGCAAATTTAAATAGGATTTAAAAAAAAAATGTTGCATTCAGATGAAAAAGAAGAAAAAAACCCTATGAAAACAGAGGTGAAATTTGGTATTTCCAGTTTCCAAACTGGAAACTCAGCTTTTGAGCCAGTAGTGGCATGCTGCAGTGGATATGTATAACAGAGTGGAAGCCTCACGGAGCAGGTGGCCACATGCTGAACAGTTGCTGTGGGAAGGTGTTTCAGTGGTGCATCAGCAGCTGTACTGCCTGACCTTTGCAAAGGTAAGACTGATTTGGAGGCTGGCTGAATTGAAGGCATTTTCCCCATGCTCCAAAAGGGACTAGGAGCAGATCAGTCGCTAACCTGGTGGTGACAGCAGGGCTCTCCCAAGATGTGGAAGGCTGCCCTGACTTTTGCTGTTTCAATCTATTTTCCCCCTCCTTATTTCCCTGAGTAGTAGTTTGTTTTCAGGGTATTTTGCTAGTTGGGAGCAACAGAACTACGGTTCTCTTTCATTGCTTTGGGGAATTTCCATTCCCTTTTCCTTTAATTTTCTCCTCCCTGTTAATTGCATAAGAGAAGCTAAGAATGTTAACTGAACAGATAATTCTGGGTTCATGTATATGAGCAAGAAGAATTCAGATTTGCATGAAAATAGCTATCCTCAGGTTAGACCTTTGCATTTGGAAATAAGCTCTTTTCAGGTCTATTTTCCCTCCATTGTTATGTGTTTTATTTAATGTGAATGGTGGATGTTTGGGGAGGGACAGACGTTTGTTTGACTATTGAGATGCATTGGCAGGGTTTAAGTTGGCACAGCATGGATCAGAGCAAGATGAGTGGAGACATCTTATGTCTATTTAAAAACACACCCACATATACTTGTGCAACTGAAGTAAAAGTAAATCCTTTCTCAGAACCGATTGCTTTTAGTGCATTTACCTGTCTACTTTGTGTGTGTGTGTGTTTAAGCTCAGAGCACAGTGGGACCGTCCCATTTTTTTTTAGGATATTTCAAGGCAAAAAATAACAAAAACTTGGAATAAATCCTCTGTAACAAAGTCCCTGTATGGCAACACCAGAAGATCTATAGGAAGGTGTTTCAGTTCCTGTTTTTCTTGCATAAATAATTGTCTCTGTGTGGTTTTTTTTGGTTTTTTTTTTTTTTTTTCTTTCTTACACTTTCTTAATATTCTGACAGTAGCACTTATTCATATATAATGCCTGCAGGTTTTTGCATGAGGGCAAGTGGATTATGTGGAAGAATGTGTCGATTTGGGGCTAGACTGCTCTGACGTGGGCAGGATTAGTTTTAAAAGTTTAATTGGCTGCCTCCTACTCCTAAACAGGAACTCTTCAGCTTTGAAAGCAGCCCAGTGAAATGGATGTCCCCTGCCAGGCCAGGGAGAGTCAGGGCTCCTGGGCATGGCTGGTCCCAGAAGTGCCAGGTGCCTTTGGAGGCTGCTGTGTGACTGCACAGGAGGGGTTCGGGCTGGAGGGAAGGTGCTCATTAACTGCGCCATCAGCTCCCAGCCAGGGACTTAGCTCAGTTAAAACAAAGGCTTCATGTTTCTGGGAGTAAAAGCAGAGCAGAATCGTATAAAAATACTTCTGCAAGGTTTCTCCCCTTGAGAACATGGAAAGGAGTGTTAAGAAATCTGTAGTTTGCTGTAGAAGCCTGGTGCTCTTCTCCAAGATATGTAATGTTTTGCTGCTAACTGGAGCCTTTAGAGTAAGTCTTGGCCTTCTTATGCATTCTTTATCTCAGCTGATAAGTTGTCCTTTTTGAAGTGTCCATCCTCATTTTTGGTACATATATGAGCTGCTGTCTAAATAGTTTCTTGTTACCTTAATTTTATATCTTATTTAGTTTTATTTTCTTTATTATATTTGTCCTCCTGTAAGCGAATAAGTTCTTCTGAGGGTCTCTCCTGTGCTGCTGACATATTCTTGTCTCCCTGAGTTTGCCTGCAGTCCTCAAGTGGAGTCTTGTGACAAAGGAACTTGCTGACAACTCAGTTTGAGAGTATTTTGTTTGATGACTACATCAGCTTAAGATATTTTTCTCAAGGCCATAACCTATGATTTCTTTCAACACTCCATAGTACTATGGCTGGAAGCAGAGGATTGTCTCACACTAAACAAAAACTCAGAAAGGGTGTAGGAAGGTTGGTAGTGTTTCTTTTTGTTTTGATTTTGTTAGTCAAGAGCACAGTAGTGAATGGCAATAAATACCTGAAGTGAGTCATGCCACCAGTGCCAGTGCACTGTGAAGCCATGGCCCTACTGGAAAGATGACTCTAAGGTAATGATCTGTCCTTCATCCTTGATCAGTCCTTCGTGGTGGTTGATCTGATAAACTGAATACTAAGCAGTATGCAGTTAGGCTAGAAAACTTGGGAATTCAGAAGGGAGGACATCTTTCACAGCTGTGAGTGCATAATCCTCACTTGGAAGCACAGTGCTATCTTAGAGTGGAACACCGTTCTGGGGATTCCAGTGAGGATGGAATGCAGTGAAGTATCAGAGCTAGTTGACTTCATAATGTTGTCCTAATAATATAAATGCAGGGAGACATTGCAGGCTTTCTCAGTCCCTATTAAACTAAATAATATGCTTTGCCAGAACAGGTGACTGTTCCAACAGTCACCTAAAATCTGCTCTAAAATGTCTCCTTTAATATTTTGTAAATTTTTTGGCTTTTAGCTTGAAGGTTTTCAGAAGAGAAAATAAGTCTTCATGTGTGCATGTGCATGTTTTTAATATAGTCCTTGAAGAAATACATCTGATTTATGCTCTCTATGTCTCTGTAGACTACTTTAGACACTTGTTATTTTCTTGTTGCTCTGCCACTTTCCGGACTAGTGCTGATGTCTCAAATATTTTTTTGTACAGGAAGCCTTATCCTCCTACTTGCTTGCTCTTGATTCTTTTCATTATTTACATTTGAATCTTTATTCATTTATAATGTGCCTTTTTTGAGACCTGTAGCAAAATAAAATAGAGGGTCTGAACATAAGAGGATTATGATTGATGGAACACTGTTAACATAGCCAGGGTTTATTAATTGTTTCCTGTTTGATGATGCATCTAACTCCATTAATTTTCCTAACTGCTGTTTTGTAGAGAGCGGTGACATGACCCGACAGACACACAGCTGTGTGAAGAGGCACTACTGGGAGTTCAGGTGCTTAGGTGCAAATCTGTAACTGTTCCATTACTGCCTAACAGCACTTCAGGTTTATATAAACTCTCCAGTCCCTCTTGGTTCTGCATCTTTTCCTTTCTGGAAGTATGTGTATGTTTTTACAGCCAACCAGCTTGGCACTGAACCTGCATCATGACCAAAAGTTTCAGCAGCTCCAAAGGCCTGGGCTGACAGCTTCCCTCATACAACTGTCTGTGGTACTGAGCGTCCACAATTTCTCCTGGAAGGTGGTGCCAAGTGTGTTCTTTTGTTACACCGTACTTGCTTAACAGTGACAGGAATTACACAGGAGACTGGGAGCGGAGGTTCAGCTCACCTCTCTGCCTGGAAGGTTTAAAGCTGAATGCGGTTCGTGGCTGAGTGTGCCGGGCCGCTCCCGCTGCACTGAGCCGCGGTCACTCCCAGCACCGCCGCTGCCCTGGGGAGTGGAGAGCAAGAGCTTTGGTCTGCAGGCACCCTGCAGCAGCCCGGCGCTGTGGAGGCCAGGCTGGAGGCTCACTGTCCATCACTGACCGCTTCTGGGGAGCTCTCCGAAATGCAGTGAGCACCACTCCCTTCTTTGCTGGATCCCTGTGAGGGGGCTGCCAGTCCCAGCGCTCATTCTGGGTGTTTGTGTACCTCCTGTTGTGTTCTCAGTGCCCTGGTGCTTTTTGCTGCAAGTCTTGACACCTTGTAGGTCTGGGAAAGGAACAGAACTGTCTTGGAGCCTTTTATCAGCACCTACAATGCATGCAGAGTTTTGCAGGCTCCAGGAAAGTGTTTTTCCCTACAGTGCTCCTCATCTTGCGCTTGTCAGTGAATACAATCTCTTAGCCATAGTAAAGATTACAAGGAAAAAAATTTTCAAAGGGTAACTTTCTGGTCAGAGCATGGTTAGATTTGATGGATAAAATGTGGTGTGGTTGTTTTTAATTTTTTTTTTTTTATATGAATTTTTAAGGAAGTTGATAGTTTTCCATTAAAGAATTGTCTTTCTAGTTCAGGTCCCTGTCTGTATACATGACATGGCAGCTCTGAGCAATGGCAAATACTGTGTAAAAAGCTGCATGGTATTTACTAGCTGAGTTAGCATTGACACAAGATACAGCACTGAATGCTGCCATTTCACACTTTAGTACTGCTTTCAAGTTGCTAGATTCTTAAGCAGGTAGGGGCAGGGAGTGGATAAAACAGCATAGAGGTCAGTAAGGACCAGGCTTGGAGTCACTTTGTATATAATAGGTATGTCCCAAAGGTGCTTACAGCTGTGTTTTTCAAATACACTTAGAAGCAATGGACTTGATGGAACTGTTTCCCCTTGACTATTAAATCTATCTTGTTCATCTCCATATGTGAAATATATTTAGGGTAGGAATAAAGCAGAAGTAGTGGAAGGCCTTTGTGAACACACGAGACTTGGGATGTCATCTTGTGGCTGTTCAAAGAAATGCAAGAACAGCTTGTAAGTGCCTGAGTTTACTGCCTCTTTACACTGAGCTGGTATAGGTGCAAGTTTCTCCAAATATTTTATCTTGAATTACGCGATAGCTCTTTGTAAAGTACATGACAGTCGCTGTTAACTTCCTTACAGCCCATGCCAGTAGTCAGGGTTTGGGGTGACTAAAGCAAGCAGTGATAAGAAGTCATATGGTGCTTGGACACCTGAGTGCATCAAAGAGGGCAGCCACTGGTGTTTGGACATATGTGATGGCAGAGGCAGGAGGACTTTGACATACTGCTGCTAGTTATCCATTTTTTTGTTATAAGCACTTTCTGTTTAGCCCTTCCCTGGCTGTTCCAGCTCACTGGCAAAACAGACTCATAGGGGGAGAAATTCTCAGTGTTAAGTAATTTCCTGTAATAAGGACGAGTGGTGTCAGGCACACATTCTGTCCTCTTTCCTGTGACCTCACAGGCCATTTGCCTCAGCTGCTGGTAACTGGAGTGGTTCAGAGCTGGACTGGCCAAAGTGAACATCCCAGTCTTCAGCGCAGTGAGAGAGCACCAAGTTCCCAACACAGGGCTACATCTTTGGTAACTGTTCCAGCTAGACGAATACCTGTTGCATGTTGGACCTATGCACAGCAGCTGCACCAGGGATTGCAGATTTGATTAGCACTGTAAGTAAATATAAACGATCACCTTTTTTTGTGAAGATGTGCTGTCTTTTGTTTGTTACTGGGGTAGACTGGCAGATGGAATGGCTTCTCAGACTTTTCAGTTATGTTTTTAATAGCACTGCCTAATTGAAGTGAAATGATCAAGCCTATGCATGCTTGAACAAAAAGGCATCTGGAAGAGGGTGAACTCCACTCAGAAGGGCAGTACCTGCCAGTCTTCAAATGCTCTGTGAACAGGCTTGCTTGGATCTCTGCTCCACACTCTTTGAAGTTAAATGCTTTCTAATTACAACCCTTAGAAGCAACACACTTTCTTGTCTTGCATGAAAATAACTTCGCTGTGATTTTTACCATTTGTCAGATTTATGGCACTGATTGAGACAGATTTTAATAGTGGATGATCAAACATTTGCTCATGCAAATTGCTGGTTATTTCTGGAGTGCTATTTCATCATTAGTAGAGGGACAATCCATCTGGATTGTGATTAGTTCCAGCTCTAAGCTCTGATTCAAGGGTCAAGATGCTTGAGAGTTTCTTGACAAAAAAAATCTAAGGGTGGTGTTATGTTTTCGACAGGGTGACTGCTGCACTCTAGCCACTGGGACTTCACATGATGGAAGCTATCTAATGTCAGACCTTTATCTTAACTCCTCTAACTGAATAAGGTTACTTATTTTGCCCGAGAAGTACATGCTTGATATTTTACAGTACTGTTACACTTATAAGAAAGTGTTAAGTATGTCACTAAATACAATGACAGAAGCTTTTAAAAACTGATTAATTTTTGTAGTTATTTTTGGACATCTTTTTAAGGACAGCTAGTCTTTATCCAGTCAAAAATGTGACAATCACACCAAATGCTGATTTCAGGTTCTGCTGCAGATTTCCTTTATTTCAAGGACTGGAGGATGTTCAGAGGGCTGTGTCAGCCCTCTGTGAAAGTGAGATAGAATCACAGACTATAACCTGATTTTTATTGCAGATTATATTTTACTCTGCCTTGGGCGAGGAGATTGAGGCTAAATGAGATACTTCTCATGTGCAGATCAGATTTCAAACAAGGGTTGATTCCAGGTCATGTATCCTCCTGTGTTTTGATTCATGATCATCTCTAAATACAAGGAGTATAGTGAAACCAGTCAACATATTTCTTTATGAATTTCCTAATTAATGAATAAATTAATGAGACCTTTGTGCAGAAGTACATCCTTATTCTTCTCTGTACAGATAACAGTATAATACCTTAAATTGCAGATCTGTGACATTACATACTCTGATAGACAATACACAAGTCATAATACACTGTAGTTTTGTAATAGTTGAAGAAAACTGAAAACTTGCATTTTACTTGTGGATAAGTTTATTTAATTTTTAAAATTATACTAATGTACAGTGCACAAATATACTAATACAATGAATAATTAATTTCTATGTTTATGAACTTGTCAGGATACATGTATAGTGTTGTCAAGTCCACAGCATGGCAAGTAAGAAATATGAGCAGCTTGGTGATGAAAACTTTAGAACTAGAAACAGTGTATAAACTTCTGATGGTACTGTGATGTTTCTTTGGTAGACGTAAGTGACTGATTTATTTTAATTTAAAATGCAGAGTTTCAAAATGTGCCCAACAAAAAGGATTCTCAAAAGGAAGTATCTGTTAAAATAGAGAGATAGAGATAGCAATAGCAGGCAGCTCCTCGAAGTAGATTTTGTGAAAAATTCACTTTAAAATCAATCAGAACTTTACATGCATAGATACCACTGAAGTAAAAAACAAAGGGGGTTGTGGGTTATTCCTTGTCTTTAAAAAAACACCTTCCATGACCTCTTGAACCTTGGATAACCTTATTGAAAGTCTTAATTATCATTTTACCATTCCAAATACAAGCAGATACAAAGGATAGAGAGCCTGGATGATTTTGGTCCACAGCCTGGGGCAAAATTTCAGCGCTATTTCAAAAGATGAGGTAAAAAATGTTCATGATGTTGGTTTCACGATCTTCATTGACAAATAATTCTGTTGGGGGAGGAGGAAGGAAACAAGAGAAGTAAAATGATGTATACAAAATCCTTCAGTGTAGTTTTATAAGACATTGTAAATATTTAAATGTATCAAAATGTAATTAGGGTGCAGTAATTTCAGTTAAAATACAGTGAAAATAGGTAATTTTTTTCTGACTAATGTAGACTTGAGGCCAACTGTTAGCTATTTTAATTATGTAGGTTATTAACTCTTCTAAAGCAGTTCCTTGTTCCATCTTTAATTAATAGGTTAGTTTTAACCAAATTCTAATTGTTTCTCAATAAAAATGAGTTGAATTTTATATTTTTTAAAGGTATAAGACTATAATCCCTATCTCCTGCTAAGTCAGAAGTGATAGACTCTGTCTGAGTCAGGAGTGTATCCTGTTGATGACTCCTGTAAGCTCACCCCACAGTTGAGGAACAGAAAGATTCAGAAATTCTTACCGGCAGGGAATAGAGGAACACTGCTGCAAACAAGAGGAGAATCAGCAGGATGATGAGAATTATGAAGAGCCATTTAAACCTGCGCCACACAATAAATCTCATGGTCTTGCAGGGATTTGTAAACCAAAGGAAGGAAGTATCTGGCCGGCTGCATTTTGAAAGAAGTAGGAATTATTTATACTCTAAGACCAGGGAATACTTAAGCATGATATTATAACACTTTAAAACATGCTGGTCTGGAGGCTGAAGAAAACACAGTTTTGAAATGCAAGACAGCAGCTGCAGTAAACATGTGCCATTAGTAGTTAACCCACCTTTCATTTTATTCTAATGCTTGCAGGAGGAAACAAGATTGGCTTATATAAATGGAGTTTTGCCAAGGATAACTAATGACTAATACATTACTGCAGGCATCAGAGTAGCTAGATATTGGGTATTTCTAAAGATAGTGGGATAAAAATATCTTACTTTGGTATATCTAGTTTGGGGTTCATGTTGGGTTCATCTCTTCCTTTACCAGCTGGCCTTTCCTCAGCTTCTTTTTCATTGACAACTTCCAATGTCATTTCAACTTTACCCTTCAGAAAAAAGAGGCACAAGACAAGCATCTTATTGAAATTGCACTAATAGGATTTGCTTGGTACTTATACAGAATAGCTGGGATCAGCTTATGGTATACGTCTGTGTTTCCAATTTCCTCCTCAAAATATACTGAATATTCTGTACTATGACATTGTCACAAAACAATTCATCAGCTGCTTTGGCAAGATAGCATGACTCAAGGCATGGTGGTACCACAGCCTTTCAAGCTAAACAAAGTTAGCAACAAACTACATAAAGGGAGTATAAAACTCATATTTTAAAACAAAAAAATTGTTGCTGGATCAAATTGCTGAACTTGTGCACGGAATGATCTATTTATCCCTCCTCTGTCTATCCACTGAAAGCTAACAGCTAAGTGGGAGACTTTACAATCTTGCTCTGCAATTTAAAAAGTAAGGTGAGCACATCTGAAGTACTTTTAAAGGAAGTAATAACCTTACCGCTAAAATACGGGCACCATCCTTTTCAACGTAACATGGCCACCATCCTTTCATGGATTTCTGTTCAAAGAGAGAGGCAGTCCTGGGAGCCTTCTCAGAACCATCTAACTTGTATTCTGGAATCATGTCTATGTTACACCTCTCAGGAACTTTTGCTGGAATGATTGTTTTATGTAAATCAAGTTCCACGAAGCCTAGGAGGCAGATAGAAAAACAAACACTGCATAACACAACCAACCATACAGCCCAGCAGCTCAGCTTCAACCCTTGCTATCTCTCAACATATACATACAGGAACTACAGGAAATGCAATCAACAGACACATTATGTTCTTGTTTGTCTAAAGATGTTGTGAGACAGGGAAGTGGGACACATTGTGTTTAAGTCCCTCTTGCTGGCGTTGATAAATTTGACTTAGCAAGATGGACTCCCCCTTCTTTAATTGTTTGATTTTTTAATAGAGGGTTTTTTCCCACACATGTCTAAACAAAACATACCCAAATACAGCAATGTAATAAGTAATTTCTGACAGTTAAATGCATAATTTAGCAAACTTTAATGATGGCTATAAATCAACTACTTGTTTTCAGATTTTGAGGCCTATATAGTTTGTATGTAAGCTAAAGACTTTGGAGCAGTCTTAATACAGGACAGGGAATCCTGTGCAGAGCAGTATCTCTATGAAAGGTAGGGATTAATAACAGTGTGAAATAGATTGCTTAAACCTAAATTGTGCGCTATTGTCAATACTCTAATTTAGAACTGAAGTGTTTAAGTAATTTTACTTAAAGAAATAAGCAAAGTAAATTTTCATGCACATGATCATTTCATGTGCCTTGTGAGGGGGTTTACCTGACTGAGCAGTATTGTGGTTTACCTGCCATTAGGCATTTACTGAGTGAATACTCATTCATTCAGTAAGCCTGTGCTGTGAAGGAAAGCTGGAGTATATTTCCATGCTCAGTGTCTCACTGTAAATGCAATCCTTATGTGGTAAATTAAAATTGTTCCCTTTGATATTCTTCTTTGAGACAATAGTACCTATTTTCACTCAAAATCTTACCCAGATAGTCATCCAAGGAGAACTTGTCATTATCCCATATTTGAATGATCAGTTTGGGAGGGATTCTGAATTCTGTCTTGTCAAGACTCCAAAAATGTTCCTAAAATTAAAAAAAACAACAAATACTAAGCACCTTTAAAAATTACTTATGGAAATTCAAAGCTGGGGTCTGCTAGTACTTGTGAATTCTGGGGTTGGTGGAAGTATTAATCTTGCCCTGCTAAAAGCAGACTGCTGTTGTTGCCAGCATGTTGTTCCTGGCCCAAAGGCAAAATGAAACTGTTCACAACAGCAGTGTGAGAAAGTATATGGAATGGAGCCACATTGTGTCTTCCAATATGTAGGTGCAAATTACTCTAGGCTCTAGAATCTGTATTCTAAGCATTGAAATCTTTAGAAATACTTACCTTTTTGGAAACTAAACAGAGTTGTTCTGCTGGGAGATAGTCAAAGGGAAAAACAAATCTCCAGTTAAAGTTCCCTTCGCCATCTAATGATCGGTAGTGGACATCAGTTTTCTGCTTATTTTCTTCATTACCAGGCATCCATCTGAAAATATGGAGAGATGTGTCTGGGGTTTGCAGTGAGACAACACTGGTTTGTACTGGAACTGTGTCATTAAGGGCTTGCAGACAAACAGTAAGAATTGCTCACAGAGGGCTGGGGAGTTTTTCACGCCCCTTTTCAGTTTCGTTCCAATTTGGCACCGTAAATAGAAACATCTGAACTGAATTTCTGATCTAAGACCAGCGCTGTATCAGCAGTGAGTTGCTGAGTTATATTTTAGTGAGAAATTAGATCTACCTGGTAGTATATTCCTCTGATTTCTATTGCTTTTTTGTATTAAGACTAGGGAATGTAAAAATTAAGAATCCAAGTTATGCAGTGCCAAAGCTAACTCTCTGCCTTTTCAGTCGCTGTTCATCTCGAGAGATGAAATTCTGGGATCTTTCACCACACATTAACTGGTCATGCTTTACCTTATAACACTTCTGTACTTCTCTGAGGTTAGCATTTGACTTGGCTGAACCAAATAATATTTGAAACCCATGGTCAAGGTGTTTGTAGGACATTCTGAAAGTTATTAATTTTAAGTGTTACATGAGAGAATGCTCTTACCCCTTCACATAAATGTCACTCATTTCTTCTCCCGTGATGCTCTTTTCATCCAGAAGGACGTCCTTGGTGTTCCAGACGATCACACGCAAGACATACCTAAGAGAGATGTTTGGGGCCAGAGATTTGGCTTGCTTTGTCAGGGCTGCCAGAGGGTATGTAGGATGTGGGGATACTCACTTCTTGGCTTTGCGGGGAGTGACGTTGAACGGAGGGCCTGGCGGTCCTAAGCTTTTGGGGAAAACATCCACCCACATCTGCAGTTTTCCCTATAGCAGTGAAAAAGATGGATGAGGGATTGTTTGTTGCACATAGGTTTGTCATGGCCACCTAATTTTTCAGGTAAGATTTCTGGTTTCTACAGAAACTTTCTTTAAAAAGCTGTGGTTTATTATATTTCTAGACTAATCTGCTTTACATTTTAAGCCAAGCAATAATGATTTGTAGCCCTCTTCCCCCTGAGAGATACCACACCATTAGCAACAAGACATAAATTCTGGAATGCTCCATTTCTGCTTTTGAGAACTCATAACCAAGCCAGTTCACAGTACCTGGGAGATGTTGGGCTGGAAAGTGCTATACAAGGTTCTGGTTTCCACATGTTCAGGTACCAAACCCTGGGTTCTGAGGATATGAAGGGCTAATCGCTCTTCACCTGGACCAAGATGCTGATGCAAGATTTTGTTAGCTTCTGAAATAAAAGAAATGGGGAAAAAACAGGGGCTTATGAACCAGAATTTGCATTTGAACTTATAAAAATTAAAACCAGATATTAAAAATTGAGCATAAAAGTGTGTTCAACCGGGAGAAAAATCAAAAGATATTTTTCTATTATTCCATAACTAACTGGAAAGTTTTATATTTAATCAATGTGAATTTAAGACATACATATAAAGTAAGTTAAACAACTCACCAGCTTCTTCCAAAGTATAGTCTTGACCCCCATAGTTAATCCTTCTGCCATTCTCAGAGAGGATAGGAGGAGCATAGCCTTTAAACCTGGCCACATTTTGCAATAACTGGGTGGGCTTCAGTTGATCACGCCAGGTATTCACACCTGAACTTTTATGAAAGCAAAAGAAACATATCCTAAAATTATTCACCATTCAGGGAAATTACAGATGATGTAAAATGTATTTATTAAACTAGCTCAGAAAGAGCAGTAGTGCAACTGCCTAGATTGAGGGCTCTGGAGTTTGATACAGTGACACAATTTTGTATCAGCTCAATTACCTTCCAAGACAAAGTGTATTTTTCTTTATGTATCAAAATAATTTACACTCACAGATGCTTTCATATTTACTTGCAGCAGTAGGTCAGAAAGTTATGTTAAGCGTGAATTCTCTAGACAGAAAAAACATACATTATGGTATTGAGGAAATATTAAAATATTTGATGCTATGATTTTCAGTGAAGGCTGTTCTGAGGACTTCCAGCTTCATTTGGAATTTAGATGATAGAACAAGCACAACAAATACCCTTGAGGACCCACAGCATTGTTTTTTTCACCACAGAATTAAGGTTTTTTTAGAGATTAGGTACTAGGTCTTTCAGATTAAAATTTTCAACAGAGAAAATTACTTACATCCAGTACTGCTGGGGGATGCCACAGTGAGATCCATAACGAGAAAGGAATCTGTTTTCCAGATCAATTATGGTTTCACCCACTTTTTCATCACGAGTCAATGCATCATAATCATAGACTGAAATTTTCAGATCCTTTTCTTGAGGCAAGAAGCAGCTGAGTTCATACATTCTAAACATAAAAATCCGCTGTTAAGGCTCTTTTGAGAAATGCTTCTTATTTTTGAACTTAAAAATACAAATTGAAAAAAGCACTTACTAGTTTGTTTTTGAGCAATAGCCTTTAGAAGGTATTAAAAGGATGCTTCAAGTGCTGATAAATCTAGCAGCAGTTATCTTTCATGCTCCAGTTTCTATTTGCACTTATAAATAATTTCCTTTTGACTCCTCTGCATATTACCTCCTTCCTTTCTGCACTATGTATTATTTAGATGTTTTCTGTGCATCAGCTTGAATTGGGACTGAGTGAGGAAGTTACTTTGTGTCTGTAATCAAGTATCTTCACTGTTCTATTTCTTTGCATAACCTGAACAATTGAAAACCTGTAGCACATCATTGCTATGCTTTCCAAACCCTTTATAATCCTTCTAGTCCTCCTCTCTGAACCTTCTAAGTTATCAAAATCCTCCTACAACTCCAAACGAGACCCAGAATTTCATAGCAATTATGCAGATGATGTTACTTTTCATTCCTAACTAGTATTTTTTATTCATATATTTCAATGATGTCATTAAACTTTGATGGAAAGACCAGTGTACTGGGAATGCATGCTAAGCTGATTACTTGTGAGATCCACCTAGTTTTCAGAGTTAAAACTTCTTCTGTATTCCATAAGCACATTTTGTTATTCTTATATGCCCGACACAGGCTGGTTTAAACATATATACATTAGTACAATTTACCCACATGACAAAGAAAAATCTATGGATTAGCCAAACATCTGTGTTTTCCAATGATTTCAAAAGAAAACCCCTTATGCAATTTTACTCACTATTAACTGTCAGTATACAACTATGAATAGAGCACTGAATATTTCAAATAATGGTTTACCTTAAAAATAGGAAAACATTCTAAAATACAGCAAATTGAAAATACAACAAAAAGTATGTTACCTGCCAAAGATTGGGTTGAGGGTATTAGGCACATAATGATCTCTGTCTTCAATCACTTTTTTACTTAGAGATATTTTTATATAAGGATCACACTATTTAAAATAAGAAAAAAGAATATTGTTAGGAAACAGTTATCAAGATTAACTTTATTGAAGGTATAGGAGAGCAGCCAGCGGCCAGACAAAAGCAAACATCCTCACCAGCCCGTTGTTGTCCTGGGGCTGGAGCTGCAGGGCTCGGATGATGTAGATTCTCACGATGCACTCCTGGGGGCCGCTGTCCGGCAGCTCCCGGAACTGCCGAGGAGGGGCTGGAATTGCGGGATCGTCAGGCAACGCATAGATCTTAAACGATCCCTAAAAATCGGTATAAAGGCTTGGTAAAGATAAATGTAGAAAAGTCACTCTGCTATGTCTGTTTTTTCTTATTTATCCTACGCATACGCACTCGGTTTTATATAGGAATAGCAGAATTATAGCCTGATCCACAGTGACTTAGAAGCCTTTTGTTTTATTTTACTGGGTTTGGGATGATAAGACTAAAAAGACAAGGTTATATCCTTTGACAATTTAACCCAATTCAGCTGTTTTGATGTCAACACAATTAATTTTGCTCCAGCTAAAAATACATAACAACTACTTTGTATTTGTTTTTCCTCCAAAATCATAATTCAAGGTTTGGAGGATTTTGATTGGTTGGTTGTTTAATCTATGTCAACATTATATTAATCTATAAAAGTCACAAAAGCACAGAAATAGTACAAAATACCTTTTCCAAAATCATTCTAAAGATGTGCTTTTTGGAATTTGAGTCCTGCTTGAGAGGTTATCTGGGAAGATTCTGTCCCATGGTTTCTGGGGAAGGTTACATTAGCAGGAATTGTATTTCTTTTCAATTAACATGTTGCACATCTAGTGTGAGTGAGCAACGTGTAGCTGTACTGTCCTTGAAAAAGATGGGCCTGTAGCTAAGTAGTTACAAATATCTGTATGTATATATGTCTGTACTAATGCACACATCCATATTTAAGCTGAAATGCTTGAATGTAGATCAAAATCTAATGTAGATCTTAAATAACCACTTATATACAAAAGACTGCAACTAGCATTTGTTTGTTACCCATCATTTGAAATGTACCTTGAATTCCCCAACCACTGATGGATCATCACTCTCCTCAGATTTCCCTCTGTATAGTTTAAATGTATCACAGAAGTCTGTTAAGTTGTTGAATTCAGGCACTTTTTCCAATTCACAGTCATACACCTTTAAAAAAGAAAAAAGGAAAGTTTAGCAATTATTATTATATCAGTTCCACCATAGTGGCACTGCAAAGTATTTTATGTTTGATGGAATATTTTAGGCAACCAAAACTTTTGGAACCATTTTTACATTGAAGTGGGAACAAATGCAATGTTTTGGAGAACATATGATAAAGCTTCATTTAGGCTTGGTTAAAACCAGAGTTAGTAGCATGTCATAAGCTTATTTTTATTTTTTTGTTAGCTGTATTAGATAAGAAATGTCGCACTTCAAATTTTAGCCAACAAACAGTAAAAGTACTGATTCTCTATGCTCATACTTTCCTAATGTGTATGTTTATTTAGGATCTGCCTGGCACCCAAAGAAGTCAATAGTAAAATTCCCTTTGACTGAAGGTGAGATTAAACTATTAATCTTATTAACTGTAGTTAAGTAGAAGAGAAGTAAGGTATCTTCTTAAAACCTTCATTTAATCATATGAATTAGTAAAGAACCTATATAGAAAATCATGTATAGTTAAATTTTGAAGAACATTTAAAAACAAAAAGGGGACAGTTTTGAACAGGACTTGGGCCTATAAACTCTGAAATATTTTAACTTATTTGATCATGAGCAATACCTTTAAAGTGTCATATCCTTTTTTAATGTACTGTCCACATTTTTCATATTCTCCTATTGAAGCATAAAATTTGCTCCACCAGTCAACAATTTCTTCCTCCTTTAAGAAAAGCAAATTAAAAAAGCTTTATTGGGAGATAAAGCCTCTCTCCTATCATACTGTACAGCAGAAACAATGAACAATTAAGCACAGTAACAAATAATATACTCTAAAACTTATTATCAGTTAGGTAATATTAAAGCTTTTTCTGAAAGAAAATTTAAATATAATAATTAAGGCAGTGGCAGATCCGCCTCATCGTTAACCTAATGCAGTTGAAAAGTAGTTGAGTCTTGCCCCTTAAAAATAGTACTTCAATAAGCCTCATATCACCTAGATACTTGCAATCTATACATTCTAATACATTATTTCTGTGGGTTTTTTCTATTTTTATTTAAGTCTGATAATCACTGTTTAAGAAAGTGCTATTTTCTGTATTCACAGGGATTGCATAATATAATTATTTTCCCCTGAAAACAAAATTCCAATGGTAATAAATAGCATTCATTCTCTATAAATGAACAGAATGAATAGTATTCATCCACTGGGTAAATATGACTTTTTAAAAAATATCATTTGGACTTAAGGAGAATCTTAAATTATTATGCAGATCATTAAAGGTGAGAATTTGTTTGGGCCGTTTTGGGTTTGTTGGGATTTTTTTTAATATATAGGGCTTCCTATTTCAGTCTTGCATATTTTTCCTAAATTTACCATGTTACTAGTTGTAGGTTTTATACAAAACACTTCTAGAGATTACTGTTCTCACCCACTCGCTTAAAATGCTAATTTATAGGCAGTATTGATATACTGGTTTTCAACTAGAGAAGGCAAGGCGTAGATTTTTTAAAAGTAGTATATAAGTTACCTTTTCTGTGAGCTGCTCATGAAGATCAAGTCATAAAAAAGAGCAAAATAAAAGCAATGGTAAGGATATGATTTGTAGAATTTTATACAATTAAATAGGCTTTAAAAATTTAGGTGTTTGTATATAGTAAGTATGCAATGTAAGCTACTAACATCAATAATTTAGAAATGCTTTTCAAGAATATTCAGACGTGTTTAACTTGATATTTTTGTGCTGTCAGAAAAGCAGAATGTTCTAGATATTGAATTGGAGCATGCATATATATATATATATGTATATATATATACATTTTAGAAAGTGGGTTTTCAGGAATGTAGGACATTATTACCCCGTGCTTTGTTCTTCACATAAAAAGCAAAAAATTTGTGTCTGTATATTTATCCACATAAGTGTAAAAAACAAAGTGCACAATCCAAAATGCTTCACCTGTTAAATCACAGATACCATCATTACGACCCGCTAGACCATTAGTATTACTAATCACAGTAATTACGACCTGCTAGACCATTGAGAGCAAGCATCATGCATCCGATCTGGAAGCCACGATTAGCAAGTGTCATTTCTGCTACTTTTTATACATTGTATCTTGTGCTTTCGTTTAAAAGCATTAGCAATGAATTTTTGTGCAAAGCAGAAGAAATATCCACAACATTTTATGAATACAAGCCAAATGCATCAATAGGTCGGGACATCACTCTGGTATATCATTCTCATTTACTCCCATTTTTGTTCTCTTAAGTAATTATTTCAGTGGGATGTTCAGGTTTATCATGTTTTACTAGTCTTGTCTACCTTCAAATCATAAATACAGCATATTCTTACCAGATTAGCATGGGACTGTAATTTTCTAAAGACAATTGGAGTGATTTTTTTGTGGAAACAACATCATTAGTGATTTGCAAAACTTACTGGCAGAATTCATGAGGTAATTTTGAATAGTTTGCCATATTTAAATTTAATTTTGTTTAAATACTGGTTTGTCATGTTGACAATGCAAAGGTTAGCTTGAATAATTACGCAATCATAATTTAAAGACCAAATTTAATACGTTTTCAAAAAATACACTGTGTAGAACTCTGAATCTTTCATCAAAGCATAATGTTGGAAGAGTTTAAGTCAGGGATTATGTTTTGGGTTTGTATTTTTTTTTCTCTTGATATACCTCAAAATGTCTCTTCAAATAATGCACTTGGTAGTTTTGGGAAGAAGTAGTTAAGCAGAAAAAGAAATCAAAACCTTAAGATCTTCCTTAAAAATTCCCAGAGCAAATAATAGTGTCCAATATTCAGATATTATTGTTATTAAAGTTGTAATCAGGATGTGTTCACAGAATGCCAAAACACAGAATAAAATGCCATATGATAAATTAGAGATTTTGGAGTGAAATATTCAAATGGTAAAAACAATGTAATTTTACTGTCTTTTTTAAAATGTACCCAGTAACTTCACTGTCAATTGTTATATGTGAAGTTGTCAAGACATTAACATTTAACTATTATCTTTTTGAAAAATATGGAATTATGGAAATAAATCTAAGAGATGCAGTGGATCCCTAGAAAAGTCAGCTAGAATTTTTTAATAGTAATTTTATTTTTTAGAAGTAGACTTCTAAACAAAGTTTATATATTAATATCACAGTGAAATAATAGCTTTTTTTTTTTTTCTTTTATCACACAGATTCTAAGTAATCTGACAGACAAAAGAAGTTTTTAGTGGTTCATACATACTGTATATGCATAGTAAGATTTTCAGAACAAGGATACTTTAATATAACTAATCCTACTGGACTTGTGAGCATCATCTCCAAAATCTCTGGCAGAACTGCCAAGGGAAGTGCCCCCTCAAGGCCCCACAGGGTAACTGGTCCTGGACACCTGCATGCATCAGTTTGGTACATACATGCACAGTTGTTGGAGAAGCCATTTTGCTGAGTGCTGTTGACATACTGCTTAAACACTGGAAATTGGAATGTAATTGATGAAATTTTGGCATTTTGTGTCCTCAGGGTGTTGTCTGCATAGCACTTACACTTTCCACAGTTTTACTTTTTTCAATTTGGATTGTTCTGAGTTTTCATTCTTCTAATATTAATGCTTTCATTGAATCTAATGTTATGTTTGGCTTGGATGATGTCAAACTAAAAGAAATTGTGTTTCTGCTGATGTAGCATTTAAAATTTTGCCTTTTTAGTTGAAATTATACACAAATCTAATCAATTTTACCAGTGACTTTGAAGTGCTAAGTCTCTTTTATTTTCTAAATATTTTCCTTATAATTTTAAAAGAAAATAATAGTTCTCTCTTCCAACTTGTGTTAGAATATATACTACTTGTATTATAAAAGAAAACCTATTTCAGATAAAAGTTATAGACTGTTCTAAATTAAATATTAATGACAATTTACATGTATGATGACAGTAATCACAAGATTATGGTCTATGATATACTAAAATTAAGAGTCTGAATATGATGACAATAATAAGAAGAGATGAAGTAAGAACAAGGCAATCATTAAAATACTCAATAGCAGTTAAGAGTTCAAAAGTTTAAATTAGATTGTATTTACTTTGGGCCTGCTGTAACAACATAAAATATTCTGCATTTTCAAAAGTCAAAATTGTGGATTAAGAGCTTGCTATATATTAAAGGGCATAGCCTCTCTGCTTCCTTTAATGTAATAGGCCATCAGAAATCTATGAAAGCAACTTCTAGGCAAGAAAAACATTTTACAGTCCTAAAAGAATTAATAATTTTTCCTTAAAAATATACTGCTGGGAATCTGTCTTCAGTCATGTTTCAACTCAAGAGTAAAATTCTGTAAGCAGAATTATTTTTACCTGGAAAGTAAAACTGTATTGTGGTAGTCCCGAAAAGAATCAGAGCAGTAAAGAGACAAGGCACAACAGAAAGAAGAAAAGAAAAGAAGTGTTAGTGAAGAAAAAATTTGTTTTAGTGGTATTGGGTTTGGATGGCATCAAGGTAAGAGAGGCCAAGCCATGACTGTGATAAAATGAAAGGCTGAAGGATCAGAGCATACATCTATTTCTACCTCCTTTAGCTAGAGCTGGTCAGTCTGTGCAAAATCAGGCTGCTCTAGCCAGCATCAGTGGGAACTGGGTGATGTTCTGCAACACACTTTCAGTAGCTATTGAACAAGTGAATTAATTCTTAAGCTACTGGTGAATTTGACCAAGGACAAAATACTATTGTTTGGAGTTTATTATATGAAAACAAAGATTAAAATTATTAACAAATTTCTTTCGCTTTCCTGTCATCAAGTAACTTTCTCCCATCTGGTTTTCCATAGGGTTGCATGTGTTTCTAACAATTTTGCTGTCTAGATAGATCCTCAGAGATCAGAGATCTTAAGAACAAAGTCAAGCATCAAATTTCAAAGATTACCTGAGCTGTTAGCAGTGGCTGTGTGTCTTCCATATCAATTACTGTATCCTGGCGAGGTGCAGCAGAGAGCAGACTCACTGTAAGCCAAAGGTTTTATTAGGGCAATGTGTTGCAGGAAAAAATCTTACTAAACACTTTCATCAGATTTAAATCCAGACAGTTGCAGAAGATGTAAAATAATTCATTGGCTATATGTTTGATCTTCTAAAGAAGGCAATTGATTGCCACTTTTTGCTAAAAACAGACAAAATACTTCTGTGCAGAATATGCAAACATTTCTCAAATATATAGAGTTAAAGTAAGAGCAAAACTTGAAAAAAATGTAAAATGTCACCATTGTATTTAGACCATATTTGCTGGAATACTGGATCATTTCTTTGGCACTAGTGCTGAGGTGACCTGCAGGCAGTTAACTTCCAAGTTGATACTAAAGAGGAACTTCAGGGAATGAGCACATTCCAAGAGCAGACTTGCCTTTGCATTATGCCCACTTACGCTTCACAGAATGTTACACTAATTAATACTCTCTGATAGGTGTTTTTCCTTTCAGATAACATTATCTCCACCTAACACGAGATGGCTATTCATCAGTACAGCAGTCAGAGTAAACAGGCAGGTAATTCTAGCATCTCACAAGAAAGTAGAACTTTTCATTTTCCACCTTTGTACCTTTCAGTTGTGGTGCAATGTCCTGTTTAGTAGTGTAGGGGTCACAGCGAAAGCTTTCCAGTAAATCAATAGTGCATTGTCCCACGATGGGCTTCCGTCCAAATGGTCTGTGGTCTATTACTTTAATAACAAGAGATGGACTGTATAACTCCTCTTTTGGTAAAAGCTAAAAATAAAAAGTTTGAATTTTTTTTTACAATGCAAGCAGAAGAAAAATAAAGAATAAAGATTTCCATCCTAAATTAGAGCTATTTACTTAATTTATTTGTTATTGAACTACTATGTTCTATGGCTGAATGGTGAATGAAAACTTCCAATCTTATCGGTCAACAAATGTCAGTAAGAACAATTGCCCCAAATCCTGAATTTTCTTGACTCTTGGACAGCACCTATCCTAGCAATAAGAAAGTAGCCAAACATCTATAGATAAATTGATGCCTTTTCAAATAAAAAAATACTGCATTGGAGTGTGCATAGAAATTTGTGCAGGCTACTAGTGACTGTACAGACATGTTTACATGATCTTTATTACAGTTTTCGGGCTCATAAATTGCTTATGATAAATGAAAAAGGATTTGTGAGTTTTTCTACTCAGAGCAAATCCTTGACCTTTAAAACTATGGAGGAACTTATTTTGCTACAGATAGCTGGCATAAAGGTTTTTGTAACTTACAACTTTCATGAAGAGAACAGAGGATGGAAAATTCGGTGTCTTTTTGAGGTTTTTGATCACCACAGATTCCACCATTTCACCCCCACATTCCACAATTAGACTTGGAGACATAACAGGTGCAAGTTGGTAGTTTTTCATGTTTCGCAACCCCCAAGCCAGAATCTGTAAAATAAAATCCAATATAAGCAAAAGTGGAAAGGGATATCAATATGCTTAATATAACACTCAAAAGTAGGAAAGAAGAAATGAAATCTTTTCAATAGTAATATGTGTCTGGAAAAATATTTCAAGGTTCTAGTTATAGGAATATTAACAGAAACAGTGAAATCCACAAACTCTTAGAGAAAAGAGTATTCCTCACTATGATTTTTTTTGTTTGTTTTTGTAAATGCACAAACTTTCTGTCTAGAGGATGAGAAGACTGCACTTGTATTCAGTTAGTTGAAGAGTAACCATACCTCAACAGCAGTGAGTTGAACTACTGGTCTGATTCCCTGAGGGACCATGTAAAGCTTTGGAGCCCTTTGTGATGGAAGAATTGGAAGGTTGGTACCACCCTGTTAAGACACAAACATGAATATTAGTTTCTCTCATCTTTCTTAGATGAAATACCTTGCAAGTAGTTAGACAGTCCTCTCCATAATGTTTCACCGTGAAAGGAGACATGCTGTATTTACACATATATACAAAAAAGAAATATATACCTTGTCTCTCAAAATAAGTTCTGCAGCAAAAAGAATGTCTCCACTAGCTTTGCCATTATTTGTTACAGGATACCAGAGCAGTTTTGGTGTGATGTCATCTTCTGGGATTAACTTGACCATGGGGGAACAAACACTTCTTCCAAGGAATTCATCTTTACCCTGCAACCAAAAATAGCAAAAATAACCATTAATGTACTGTCAACTAATATAAATAAATAAAAAGCAATCAGGGTAAAAAGATTTCACCTACCACTTGGTCACTGTCAAAAAGCTCGATAACAACATTAGGTGGGTTTTGGGCTATTGACTGTGGGTCCCCATAGATCTCAACCTCATTAAATATGAGAGTTTGGTCCCATGTAGGATTTAGAGTCGAATGGATGATCTCAGTTGTTTTGCTTTGATGGAGGAAAGAAACATGAGCATACGGATCTGAAATATCATACAAAGATTGCAAGCACAGAGTTACAGACAAACAAAACCACATCAAGCCATAAGGCACATAAGCACATTTTTCATCAAATATCGTATGTTATTTTTCTACTGTTGTTACCAGTTCTATAAGCCATTCCATGTAAAACAAAAATGAACCCATATACATAATTTACATTTAATAGAGCAATTTCCATTTGATTACTAAACCACTTCCTTTATACAAGGCTTGGTTAATAGAGTAATAAATGAAAATGATAAAATATCTTGCAAAGAAAGAGACTCAGAAAACTAAAATGAAACACTGATTATACTAATCTTGTCTTCAGTCTTGTCTATAAAAACTATTTTTTGTTGTCTCCATTGATACACAACTGTACAGCCTCATAAATAATAGAAAAAAAGAATTCAAGTTCTGATTAGTTGCCAAACAACAAATTCTCCCAGGCTATATAGCTCAGATCATGGCTAGGTTCCAAACATGCTGTTTTATAGCAACCTCCTCTTGTGAAACAGCTGAATGATTGAAGTGGTCTAGGCCCAGTATTTGGCAAGCCTTTAAATCACCAAGAGCTCTGTAGAAGGTATCTGATGATGGTCATTAATGTTTCCTGTACAAATTGCAATTACTAAGGACTAAAGTCAATTTTAAAGGTTATCTTTAGGTCAGTTTCAATAGATTCTGACAAGGTAACAATCAGAGTTCTACAAAATTTGGCTAATTCTTTGAACTGATTTTAAAAGAAAATAAAATGTAGATGAGCTAGTTTATGTATGACTGCATCTGAGGTGCCTGTCCTGAATTATCTATGTGCAATTTAGAGGCATTTGTAACTGTTTCTTTGCATTGCTTTTAAGTGCTGCATATTGAAATAAGACCAAATTCACACAGGCAGCCATACAAAACTCTCCTCATTTTAGAAAATATCACAAAAACTTGTAAAGCACCATGTCTTCTGTAACAGAGGCATTACACTTAATTACAGAGGGAAAAAGAAGGTTACAAATGGAGGGTAATAGAGAAAGAAAACTCATTTCAGCTTTGTCTTTTGCTGAACTTCCTTAAAGGAAGTGTAAAGTCATATTCTTACACAATGTAACTTCAATTTGCTCTGTGACTTTCCAGTGAAATTTTGATTTTAATTAGCAAAACTTGAAAACTGGCTATTAGCCTGACTACAAAGAAGCCAGATGGACACAACACTGTTGGAATACTTAAGAGCTGGAAATAAATATGTATAAACAAATAAGAGACATGCTTATCAGTAAGGCACAGAGTAGTGTTCTACAAGTTCACTTCCGTAACGAATTAATACAAAACACTGAACACCAAGAGGCAGTTGGTGACATAACTAATGAAGAAACCACCCAGCTTTCCTCATTATTGCTTTTGTGCAAGCTTCCTGCAGGACAAAACTGCAAGGAGGCTTTAGTTAGAAGGAGAAGCCAAGGCAAAAGGAAGGGCCTGGTCATGGGAAATTCAGACTTCAAATGAAATCCAGTTCCCTCACTGAGAATTCACAGGCAGCAACTGGTACAGGACATACAGAGCACTTTGTTAGCAGCAGCCTCTGGGCCAGTAGTAACCAAATTCAGATCATACATAATAAAGCTGAGACTTTCTTTACAGCCTTGTTTCACTAGCTGAGACCTACACACAGACCTTAAGGAGTTAAGATATTCTACATCCAAATAAATCAAGCTACAAGTTCATGGCTAAAGTGGGTTTTCTGCACCTTTAGAAGGATTTTTCCATACCTGAAAAACTGTCCTTGTCTAAAGCCATGAGATTTCTTGCCTGGTAGATGTAACAACGAAGGTGGTAAGTGTATACTCCTGTATCAAATAAATAAAACCAGTTCAACTGCATTATATGGGCTTCTTTTCTGTGATGAAGATATTTTGAGTTTATACAAATGCCTTACACATTTTGATACAAGCACTGTAGTAACATTTTTGCTGATGAGTGTATTAATACCAGTGAGCTAGCACCTGAGAACATTTGTTCCAACACAAAGCAGAAATAAAAAATAAAATAAAAAAATTAAAAAAAAAAAATCAAACCACTAATGCTATTTGGGCTTTTTTCACCATACAATCATCTAAAACTCTTTCTATTCAAGAATTTTTGTTTGAAACAGTGTGATAATCTAGCTCATCCAAAGAGAATCAAGAACTGGACACTCCTCTGCTTAATTTAAGTATTCACTACAGCACTTCCAAGGTCCTGGGTGTTTCACATTTTTAGCTCTTAGCCTAGAAAGTTATTCCAATTGCAACTCTGTCTCTTTGGTTAAAAGATTTTTAAAAATGAACCACTACATGTTAGGTGGAATAGCTTAAAAAAAGATGTGAGCGGCCCAAACCATGTGGGGTTAAGTTGCTACAGCTTTTCTTTAAAAGATGTCAGATGCAACCCTTTCAGCCCTTGAAAAAATCTGAGACTATGTAGCCTCATGGGCTGAAACCTCTGACCTCTGGCAGAAAAATCGACATTTTCCTCCAGCTATGGTCATTGTTAAAAATAAATTTCAACAATGTTCCCAAGGTTCTGAAATATTTAGGATTTAGACGTCTATTCTCAGCAGGTTGATCGAGTACTGCAGAGTGCAAATGAAGATGAGTGTTCAGTCAGAGCTCCTCAAAAAGGATGTTAAGTCCCAGTATTGGCCTCTATTCCTGTTAACTAGCACTGGTGGTTCCCATCTCAACATCCCTGCTTTTGTGATTCACATTATAGTGATTACAAAGAAATTAAAACCCATCCAGGTTGGCAAAGTTACAGTTCTGTTCACTTTGCCAACTCAACTACATGGTACTGCTTCCTCTGGGCCAGGCATTGTTTGATCCTGCACTGAGCTGGTTAAGTGACCTGAACCAACAAAAAAAGTTAAATTTAGCATTAAAATTCCTGTCCCATACAGGTTTAAAAAATATCTGTGCGACAGTGCACTGACATACTGAAATGACTAACTGTAATTTTTCTTTAATAACTTAAATAAGAACCAATCAAGGGTCTGATAGTAATTACTAGAGAAGGCATATAAAACTAGATGTAAATCACAAAGACTTATGATTCTGAGACCAAAACGAAACAGACAACATTTTTGAGAAAAGAATTGTTAAAGAACCTACTGTCAAAATAGCAGGAAACCATTGGTGTATTGGCACCAAACACCGTTGTAGCTGACTCCTTGGTTTTGTCTGAACTCTTTCCTTCTCCATCGTCGACACTGTTGTCTGCTCCCTGAAATTACATACAGAGAAAAGTTATTGAGTATTTACAAACATAGAAGGAACTTGATAGAAATGGACTGTGTGGGGGAATATACGGGTCTCCATCTCTCTTCCAGCACAAAGACAAATTTACTTCTGTGAGTAAATATACTTTAGGAGATGTTTACTCATGTCCAGAGGTTATTTCCTGTTGCCAATTAAAGCTCTGTAGAAATCTTATCTAGTCATTTCATCTTACTTCCAGAATGCCTTATTTCCAGAGATGTACTAGCTACCTATCAGCTCATAGTGGAGGAAAGGTCACAGGTCTTCTGCACTATGCTCTAAGGCTTTATCTCAGCACTAGCCCAGGAACTACAGCTGTAAGTGAAACTGAAATAGGAATTATTAAACTTGGAGCAACCAAATTAACTGGAGAAAGAAAATGCTATCAATGAATCCTTGGTTAACATTTGATGCAAAACATAGAAACAAACCAAGAAAAAAGTGCAAAGTTTTGTTGATGCTATACACTCAGAATTAATATCTATTTTATAAAAACAAAGAAGCCTTCTCACATTATTTGCTACAGTTTGTATTTTGGTAAATGGTGGTTATTTGTGAAGCTGTGTTAACCTCAAAACTTGAGGAATAACTGCATCCTGCTCATCTATTTGTGTCATATGAAATACATATTCTTCAACACTGGGGCTACAATGTCTGACATATTTGTTTATTTACTGCAAATTAACAGGTTGACCTTTGAAAGATGTTTTTGATACTCTGTCCCTTACCAAAGCACCTTCAAGCTTAAAGATAGCTGCAGCACCATGTGTCTCTGAGGGAGCCATTTTTCGTCTCCATCGTCTTCGACGGAAAGTATCAGAACTGCGATGTTCCCAGTGAAATTTCCAGCCAATCAAGGAAGCATATTCCCATCCTTCTTGATCTTCATATGATGACCTTCCCTTAAAGGTATAAATTGGTGTTATCCACAGTGTTGTGTAACTGTAGTGAAAAAAAGCAGCATTTCCTCTGGCAGATCTAAAAACCCTCTTATAAACCAAAGCCAGAAACATCAATGTACAAAAAGGCAAAGAAAGGGATTGTAATGAAAATCAAAAAGGTTGCTCTAGATTTTTTGTGGTTGGCATTACATTTTTTCTTCACTCAGGTAATGGGTAATCTCATGCAGACATAAAAAAAGAAACAAACCCAAACCCTCAAACTGTTACAATGTGCAAGTCCCAGACTGGATCTCTCCCTTCTTACCCTTCCTGCTGTCGCTCCTTCAGACAGCTCCCTCCTGCGTTTCCGCACCAGTCTTCGTCGTCGATGTGTGTGGTACATTTTCTCTGCAGCAACCCATGACTTGGGTTTAGTGTCTGGAGGAATAGTAATTCCATATTCCCACCCTAAAACAGAATTGATGAGTTGGTATATTTTCAGAAATACAAGCAAGATACCAAGAAGAAAAGCATGGGGATGTAATGACTGTACCTACAGAGGGTGAGGCTGGATACACAAGGCTATTCAGCATTGCAGACCCTTACAGCCCAGCAGCCAGGGGGCTACTGATGACATTTTATAATGATGCTGTGTTGTAATATATGCAACAATAAAAATCTCAACATTAAAACAGATACAATAAATTTCAAGTTCTTTTCTTTGCATTTTTGTTCTCTCAGATGTAAATATCACATTTTCACACTATACTGCAGAGAAATTTAATGCTTAATTTTAAGTAAGAGTCAAATGTTCTGCGCACTCTTGTGACTCCAGCAGCTTTTCATTTAAAGGAACACTAACCACATGAACTCTGATCATAAAACTTTAAGAAGTGGTAAGCCTGTTACTGTATTTTTTGTCTATGTATAATTCAGTTGCCAAGCATCTAAGACTCAGAATTTAATTTAAACTCATCTCATTAAAAAATTACTGCAGACTCCTACCAGAAGTTCCAATTAAGACAGATATCAGTACTTTAGATAAACATAAGATTTTCTGCTCTAATAGCTAGCTATTTTTTTATTTGGAAGCAATAACTATTGGAGAGTTTTCATTTGGTTTAGAACAAAACAAAAGTTTTTTATAGTTTCACAAAATTTTGGATTTTCCATTATCTGCCATGATCTTCCCTTTTGGTAAAAAATTATTCAGTTTGTTTTGAAACCATCAAACCAATGTCCTGTAAATACTTTGCTATGAGACACTGACTACTTTTTCCTGTTGCTGTAGAATCCAAATTATGCTCTTCAGAGTTTGTTTATATCACAACTTTCTGTGATGACAACAGTCTTATTGTATTGAAAGTACTAAGCATATTGGGCTTTTCTAACCTGATCATGTTAGTAATACCTATAATCTGCAAATCTCTGTCTAGAAGAACCTGATACTTCACAGAAAGACTTTGAATTTTTTTTTTCATTTCAGAATTGCCTAATAACCAATGTTTCATCCTGATCAGTCCTACATGGCTCCCTTCCCACAAATTCAGTGCTGCTATTCTGTTCTCAGCAATACAGGAATCCTTCCTACACTTGTGTGGTATGTGACCAACACAAACTAGTTCCCTGTAGCCCTGGTTTCATGCCTGAGGTGTTTTGGTTTTCTGAAATTCTTTCCCCAGGCAAGTTTCTGTAAACAGAGGGAATGTTTTGGTAATGCTACCTATGTTATTTATTCCTTCTCACAGGAGGGACTTCTTCTTGATATCCCTCTGGTTTGACCAATGTGATTGAAAAAGTTTGCCTTTGTTTCACCAATAAATTTTTTCTCTGTAAAACAGTATAAAAGGGAGATCCATCTCTTAATAAAATAGTCATTTTTTAGCCTTCTGATCTCAGAGTCTTGTGTCATTGTGGTACAAAACAGCGTCAGTTCCCCACTTCCTTTACTCCCCAGACCTGATTCACTTCATGGCATTATTTGGTGACTCATCCCATGGCTAAAGAATCACAGGTAAATTACCAGACAGATCCAAACCTGGTTTCGCCACGTATTTTTGATGCAATTACAAGAGGTTTCAGGTCTCAAGCTTCTGACTTCTCTAAAAACTCCTCAATAGCTGCTACTAAACCATTAAAATGGAAATAGAAGTAGATGCAGACAGTGAACACTTTCTCAGTGTCATATTATCTGATTCCTTCAGTAATGTTATCCAAATATTTCCTTGGTATTTTTCCATAGGGCAACCAATATCATGCCCAGAATATTGCTACAGTTTTGACATGTGTCTTGCTTCATTATGAACTACAGCACATTGTCCTAATATCAGCAGATAAACAGTAAATCTTACCATGTTCATCCACTGCTCGATTTAAATCAGATTTCCAAGCATCATCTTCCCACACCCATCCAAAAGGACATGTGAATTCACGTGGAGGTGGGGCTTTTTCTCCATTCTTTTATGTAAGGGAAATATAACAGTTTTCTGCATTAGTATGGTGTAAATACATGGTGTAGCAAAACACAGTACTCCTTCTCTTAAACCTTTACTTATCCAGTGAAGAATGTAACTCTCACCACATCTGTGAAACTCTCCTCAGATGCTTTCCATTCCCCTCCAGGATAGCGACTCTCATTTTCATATACCTCATCAGTAAACTCAGTATGGCCAGCATCAGCTTCAGTCAACAGACTGCACATCCAAAAAAAAATACAATAATAAATAAATCCCATTTTAATTCACTACAGAAAACATATAGAAACATACTACAGAATGTGTACACATGGGGGTATTCTGGATTGCCCAGTCATACGAAGGAAACGTAGAAAAAAAACCACTGAAGAAACTCCAGTAGTAGTAAGCAACAGGAGGAACATCACTCATAAATATGAGTGACTAGCAGGACTGTTTAACTGCTGTTTTACTCAGGATCTGCTTTCAATACATCCTCTTGGAAAAAGAAAAACATCAAAAATTTAACTGTAGGAGGCACAGACTGTGTATGAATCATATGCATCTCTAAAGCACATGCATCTGTGTATACACTACAATTTGGCAACATACTTGATTTTGTTTCCATTTATGCTGTTGACAAGGCAAGCAATCAGTTGGCTAATATTCTTCTAATTTGAAAGTAAAAGAAATAGGAGAACATTAAATTAGATAAAAGCCCTTTGCTATCCTTTGGTGGTTCATTGTGGTTCAGAAGGCACCAAAATGTGTTCCACACTGCCATTTGCTGGCCAAATTGAGTCACAGATAATCTCCCAGTGGAAGCAGCTGAATGGCAAAAATATGCATTTTAACAGGATTTGATGCAATTTATTCATGTCATCTTATTCACAAAACTATTGATTTAATATTAAAAAACCCTATCCATTCATACTTATAACTGATAAATTTTTTAAATGGATCAAATAATAGCACATATTTTCCTGGACAGTTTTTCTATAGCAACAGTTCGGTCTCTTTTTCACCATCAGAACACAAGCATTTAAAATGGGCTAAATATTTTCTTTTAGGAAGAAGGAAAATAGTCTCTTTCTCAGGCTGGTTTTTGTTTATGAAACAACTGATGTTCCCAGTCTGGTTTTAAGTGTGGCAACACAGTTGGACTGGAAGAACTCCAGAGCTGAAAACCTCTGGCAGAGCAAGGCTGAGCTTGTAAGAGATGAGGAAGGACTGACACTTCATGAATTTGGTTTGCCAGGAAAAGGAGCTGCCACATGGCACCACAACCTTCTACTGAAAACAATGCCTACCTTGAGTCAGTTTGAGAAATAATCTGTGTCAGTTTAGCAACATTCAGTGAAATAAATACAAATTACCATCCAGTGTTTGTGAATGCCCATGCAAATGCTGTAATGGTGTTGCCACAGCATGAACTGCAGATTCATACTGGGTGCCAGGGTTAAGTTTCTATCCAGGGAAGATCCACCAATTCAAGGGTCTTCTCTGAAACCATCACAGCAGGATCTGGGAATCTCACACAGACATGTGTAAGCCTTGCAGTAGCTTCCTAGGCTTGAAATATTATTATTATCCCTTTTTAAAAGATGAAGCACTGAGACGCAGAGAATATAATCATTATAGCCATCATAATATGGAGACTGCAAAGCCATAACTTAGTTCTTAGAAATGGATGCTTTCTTTCTGTTGCTTGTTTTTACTTAAAAAAAAAAAAAAAGTAGTGTTAATTTTAGCACTATTAACTAGCTTTGACTATTGGCTGGTTTTTGCTGCCCTAGAACATTCAGCTTAAAATCCCTTTCTCATCCAAGAAAACAGAGAGGAGCTTTTACTTAACACCACAAATGCCTTTATTCCTACCTGCATAAAATTAAAAAAAATCTGACCTTCTTTCAGGATCAACCATCCATTCTCCTTCCCAGTCCCAGCCCTTTGGGGGTAGAAAGTACTCTCTTTTCAGTTTGATTTTTCCTGTAACATCGGAAAACTTGTGGCGACCAACAAGTCCTGAGGTACCCCACTTTCCAAAAAGGAGAGCCTGATTTTCATACTGTGTGGGAAGAAATCAAAAATACAATTATTATTTAAGAATAATAAACAGCTTTTAGGAGGAAAAAAGTATTTATTTGTGTAACTATTACAACTGAAACACTTTACTATATAAATTTACTTCTTCTGAAATTAAGTACTCCCTTTCCACATTACTCTGCAATGTCATCATCAATTTCTTTCTTTCATTTTCTTCTGTGTTTCCTGGTAAACAATCTTCTCACTGTAATGCCTCCGTACAACTACAGTAAAATTTTCTCAAAATTAAAGCTCTCTTAAATAAAATTCTGTTACATTATTGAAAGAAGTTCCTTCTGTTCCCTAAATACATGATTCTGTCATTCTTTTCCAGCTCCAATCTCCTCCTATTTAAAATATTTTCTTTTGTAACATGTAGAACTGAATCAAAACCTAATCATAGTAGCTACCAGGGGCATGATTCTGATGTCAGCCCACTCTATTTGCCCTCCTGGGATTATTTGTAGTTTATGATGGTCTTGAGTTTTCTGCCCTCATTCATGTAAAATTGTTGGATTGTTGAAGACAACAAATGAGACATTCAACAGCCTCTTAAACTATATACTTAAATAATGGCTTTGAACACCTATTGCTTTAAGTGCCCTAGTACAGCACTGCAAAATATTTAAGCATAGGTGCAACAATTTTACTGATACTGGATTATATGCACCTTTAAGTGATGTGGCATATAAACCTGCTACTTACCATTACCATCCAAAAACTCTGTTATATACGGTGGGACTATTTCAAGCATTTGTATTCTGAATTTGTTAACTCTTCTCATTGAAATGTTATCATACAATAGCATTTTGTCATCAACAGTAAATTTTCCACTGCTACAAAAGAACCATTATTAAGCAAAACCACTTGCATTCAAGTGTAATTTGTAGAAATGAAGAAACAATTAAAAAAAGAGGATTATTCACATGCCAAAACATAATAGTATGGATCTCAATCTTAATTACACTGATAAAAATCTAAAATAAACGTATTTGAAATTGCTGGAGTTAACTAGATTTGTACCTGACTAACCAGCTCAGAATCTGGTCTGCTGAAGTTCATCTGGTAGGCACAATGGACTTGATCATTAATTGCCTTAAATGGGTTCTACTTGTTTCCATACAATAAACACTACACTCTCTTCCTGTCTGGCATGCAAAGAAATTCCAAAGAGCTCCAACTGCATCAAATTTCCAACACTCACATCCAAGTTTAAAGTCAGAACGCAATGATGGACATACCATTTCTGCAAAAACACTGAAAGTTCCCTCTGCAAAGCTATTAAACTTCTTTTCAACTGCACTGAGCCCCAGCCAAATGTTAATTCGCAACTCCGCAGGCATTTTGACATCTTTCGTCTTGTCCTGTGGGTACTGGCACACAAACAAAAATGTTATTCTTTGTTATGCTATGCAGGTATCATAGCTTTCAGTAAAAGGTATATAATAACAAAGAAAATAAGTAATAGTACATATTTATTTATCTCTTCCTGTACTGCTTTTTTTCAAAAGCCACTAATAAGTAGTTAAGGAGGAACATTTAAATTCTTTAAATGATACCTGCCTAGGGCGTGTAAAAACCAAACACACTAACAGTAGTATCATCCCTGTTCCTGTATATTCTCTCCCAATTTTCATTCAGTTCTGATAATAACTTAAAATTTAAATGTTGATATATGATTTTCTTATTGAGAGACTCTGGAAATGCAGAAGTTAGCAGGGTTGGTTCAGTAAAAGCAGAATCAATGTGAGTTTGAATAAAACCATGAAGATACAGGCTTGTCTGCATTGAGGAATTCATGAATATAACTGCTAGTAAAATGACAAACTTGGCAAGGGCTATTGTTTTACTGTCAGATTGCTTTTTTTTCTGGTTATTTCAATTGAATACAATGTCAATTTAGATGGAGAAAGGCATTCCCATACAAAAGTAAGACTCAATTCAGAGTGTAGACTTCTGGGTGTAGACATGATCTATTGCTTACAGAAAACCATCCAAACCTTTGAACAAGTTTTTGGATCTTCTCTGACTTACACTTATTATTCCCTCTGGAAGTTTCCATTCATGTCCAATCCCTAAATCCCAACTCCAGTAACACTCCAAAAGTTCTATCACAATTTTGAGCTCTTTTAGAACAGTCTTAAAGATAGGTTCTAATCAATCAAATCAATACTGGTTCTAACTGGCTTATGATAAACTTAAAAATTCTCTGATACTTTGAAGAAGCTATATGCAGCTGGCTTCTAATCTCTCCTGAGTTTGACACTTCATTGTTCATTGTTTGCATGTTTCACACCCATAGCAGATGGCATCTCAATTTAGGGAGTTAATTATTTCTTAAGGAGAAAAAAATAGTACCTTTAAGAAGATTGTTTGGGTCTTTCCACAATATTTACCAGATGATTCAGGGCTTGTTGTGGAGTACAGCACTTGGTGTGCAGGAACACGAGCATAGGCCAGTCTTTTCTCTCCTCGGATCATCCATATGATTACATCAGGCATACTGTTTTGTGGCTGAGGATTATTTGTGGGGAAAGGAGAATTAAGAAGAGTAATTAATAGAACAATAAACTAATCTAGATCTTGGAAAAGAGAAATGTAAATAAGGGCTTATATCAAAGGATTTATCATTTAGAATCATGAATCACAACAGACATGATAGAGGGAATTGTTTTGCTTTGCAAGTAAACCAATATATAATTCTGAAAGGATCATTAAAAATACCATTGAGATTTTTGGAAAGCAAATGATCCTTACATATTGTACAAATTTTTCTAGAGACATTTTGCATCTCAATTCCCTTACGGTGGTGAAAGTGACTGGATGCTATATGCTGATGCTTTGGACTGACTTGCTACATATTGAAGTGCTTGTGATGCTTCGATGTTAAGGGTATGTCATTGTAAGACTTTTAGCAGAAGACAGAAACCACCTATAACCTTTTTAGAGTTCTGTGCCCACCTTTGTGAACTAGCTGCAAGCCTGGCCAATTAATTGCTATCTCTTTTTTGGATCAGTATCTCTACAGAGCAGAAGCAACAAATTAAAAATAAAACCATTTCTAAAATGTTGTGAAAACTGGTTATGAGCTAGCTAAGATAAAACAGAAAACATTGCTGAAAATTAAAAATAAATCAAGAGAAACAGATTTAACTCTATTAGAAGCTGATTACTATGGCTAACAATCTGTGGAAATCCAGCATATATCCTGCAGTCCCTAAACCAGAAAAGTGACTTGCAACTCTGGAGAAAAGGAAAGGACAGAATAGTCACTTAAACAGAACAGGGTCTATTCTACCAGTCACAGAGTGATCAACAACACACATTCTCAGTGAGAGTTATCCAACACACATTCTCAATGAGAACAGCTAACACGTGAGTTTTGTTTAATTGCAGTTACAGGCAATTGAAGGGGAACATGTTTACTTCCACAGCATCTAAGATTACAATTCTATGGAGAGTGGATATTGCTTGATCAGCAGTGAACTTTACACCCACTTGTGTTAGACAGGTATTGCTAAACCAATCACCAGTATTGTGAAGCACTAACCTCTTCACTCAGTTGCAGTAATCTATCCAACCAATCCTCAATTTCTGTCAGAGTGGCTTTCACATCAGTAGCTTCACTTCTCATCCTTGCTGCTGCTTCTCCAATCTGTTTGAGAGACTTGAGGCGCATTTTTTCTATCTGAGTGTCAAGGACTGTAATATTACATTTGCCTTCTATGAGAGGAAATGGTTTACTGAAAAGAGAATATTTGTTATGGTTAAAAATCTAAGTGGATTTTATTTAGCTGCACTGTAAATGCAGATGTGCAAACAGTGGCAATGGATTGAGTGCCATCATTTCTTGTGATTGAAAACCACTGGAACAGTGCTATTGCATCTATTTCTGCAGAGATTTTCACCTCACAAGGTATTTATAGTAAGCAAGGGAAAGGCTGTACTTACATAACAAGCAGCAAGGCAGAACAACTTGAGGTGTTTGCTTTAATGTAATTACTGCCAACCAAACCAAGGAAAATCAATTTCTCCATATAATCACAGTAAAAAATTATTGTCTCAAAATGTACATCTCAAAAGTGAAACCAGTGCCTTCAGAACAAGATTAGGTTCCTTTCCTTCACTGGAAACTGTATATTCTCAGCAACTCAATATACAAATATGACTTGTGGCTATGACTAGATTTATCTAACCCTCTGGCAAGAAAAACATCAAAGAACTCCGTGATGCAGACCTTCTGAGTCAGCAGAGGGCAGAGTAACTATTCAATGGAACCAAGAAATCCTGGAATCCTGAATTAGAAGGGATTCTCAAGGATCATTAACCCCTGCCTCTGCACAGAACCACCCCAAAGAAATCACACCATGTACCTGACAGTGCTGTCCAATTCTGTCAGAAAAATTAGAGCAGATTTGAGGAAAAGGCAGCTTTTCAAAGATCAATGACTGTGTCCCTCTAGCAGAGCTCATTAAAAGGTTTTACTATGATATTTTACAAAAAGTTTAAAATTTTCCAAAGACACTACCTAGTTTGAAAAGACCAACTCTTTGACCCACATTTAATGACATGCTATGAACTACTAAGGGTTTTGATTCTGTAAAGCCTTGGTACTGACTATTGTGCCTTCCACTACAGTTAGTTCTGAATTCAAGGGCTGTCTGCCCTGGGAGCTACTTAGACATGAATCAAATGTACCAGATGAGAACCTTCAGAAAGTCACATCATTTTAGGTTTAAGTAGTGCACTGAAAACTCTCTCAAACTCCTAACTCATTTAAAGCTTAGCACAGCAACGAAAAATCTTCTATGAATTCAACACAGGGAACTATATCTTAGACAGAGGTTTTTTGAGTTTGCTGAAAAGAACCCCAAAAAGAACATTGGATCCCATGAGCAACATGAAGTTAATTTGGTGGCTATATCTAAGTGCTATTGCTTTGTAATTGTTCAGTGATATTTTACAGAATAATGGTCTGAACGAGTAACAGTGCAAGTATGTGTCAGGATGAGGAACTGACCTGAAGTTTCCACACTGACTAGATGGCTCCATTGTACAATAGTTTGCCCTTCACATTTTACTTTCCTAGAGTTTGTCAGTCCTTTCTCTCTGCTTTTTTTTTTTACATCACTGCATTCTATGAAGTTATTAGTTTGCATTTTTGTGTAAGCTTTCTATCATGCAATTCTTTGCTAGTATATACTGATCTCCACTGTTTGTTTTTTCTCTGCTTACATTGGCTGTACAACTTGATGAATTTGTTCTCTCATTTCATGTTGTTATTTCCTCTTATGGATATTAAGTGTTCTGTCATTTTCCCCCTTCTGTTTCCTGTGCTGTTTTATCACCCAATTGTTTACTCTCCCCAACTCAATATCTCCTTTTTTAATGTCTCTTTCTCATACATTTCCTTCCTTTCTATTTTAAATTTATTCTTTTTCTAAACTTTAAATGCTGACTCCTGCTGCTTCTCTGAACAGCCCCATCCTTACAGACATATTAACTAGAGGCTTATTCAAAAATAAGATCTTTATGGCCCATAACCCCTGCATGCCTTTTGACTTTTTAGTTTTGGGTTTACCAGTAAAGTACTAGACTTTCTTCCCTCATCAGTTTCAGAAATAACATTGAAACACAGGTAAACCAAAGGTACACGAGGAATTCTAAAGAAGGGTGGATGAAGAAAGGCAGCAGAGAGATCTAATATCCATTTTCTGAACATTTCAGAAATCCCTCAGATTTTCAGATTTTTTTCAAGAGATACTGTTTTATCACTTTCAGTAATAAAACTATCCTGACGTAATGGAGAATTACACAACTGGATGGATTATTTGGCAATATCCACAATGTTTTACTACTTTCAGACACTTTCGGAATTTCAGTTCTTAGGTCAATTCATGGGATTTGTCAGTTTTATAGGCCTCAGAATTTGTTCTCTGGCTTAGCAGAGGCAATAACAAAGATTCTGAACAGGTCTGGAATGATAATGTAAGTGATAAAAAAAGTTCTTTTACCTTATATCTTCTGTAAGTTCATCAATCAGCTTCAACCACATCTCAGCTAATTGGTTTTCAGACACTTTAGCCTGCATTCCTGATTTTAAGGTGGCTAAGTTGGATTGCTGAGGAATTTAACAGAAAAGAATTTGCATTTAAAAACTTCAGTTGTGGTTTATGGTCAGTAGCAGTAGGAATTTCAAGATTTTGATATTATTTATTCATCTGTGTAAAGGCCAAATGAAAAAAAGACTCAGGCTGAAACTTAATTTCTATTTAACAGGACTATTCTGATTTTCTCCCCCACTGTATTAAACAAAAACATGCAAATAACAGCAGTCCCACAGACTTAACGTGCTCCTAACCAACACTGAAGACTCTTCCTTCCCATGGGAATTCCCTGTAGATTCAAGTAGGAGTGTATTGAGCCTTGCTAAAATACAGGCCTATGATTAATAGTGCCATTTGTTACACCAAGCAACTTCTAATTTTGACTAAGGAAAAAAAAATAGAGAAAGTATCATAAAATTTCCATTTACTCAAAATATCACTTTTTGATTATACCTCTAAATGAAAATAAGTAAAAATGAAAAGCCTATCAGAAAAAGAAAGATTGAAAATGTCTTACCAGTCTTTCAGCCATGTTTAGGATTACATTCACAGGGTCTAATCTATGACTTATGTCCTCCCAAAAAGAAGTCAGCGTTACAACTGGTTTTGTGTTTGCCCATGGCAAGTAGTAATAATAATTACCTGGTGTGAAACATTTGTATGTAAGACTTAGAAATCATGGCAGGAATAAATACTGTACACTGTTGCTACATTGATATCATTTGTGTACTACAAATCATTAAGAACATATAAGCTACTCCAAATTCACAAAAGGATTTGTATTCTCAGGCCATTGTAGCATCTGTTGAATGGTAAATGTTCACTTCAAATTGTTTCAAAATCCAAAAGATTTTAAAAAATAAATTAGCTGTTAACGTATTCTTTCCTATAACATACTGATGTCGATGACACATTAATATAATTTTATCCTTGAAATAAAATATTCAAATAATTATTTTCTAGAATAAGTCTGATTACTTCACTTAATACACAGGGGGGAAAAAAAAGAACTGCTCTTTGCAGTTAATAAAAAACAAAAATTATAGCCAAAATGCATTTTCCTGGGATCTAGCTAATTCGTTATTTTCTAGGCTGAGAGATGTATGGTTTAAAAACAAGTTATTATTTTATTCTAAATCAGAATACTGAAAAAGTGTTTTCCCTACTTAATTCTAGATACCTCTAAAATAACACGATTTCTTTTCCTTGCAAAGTTTGTGCAGATCTGGTACATGGTCAGATGAATTCTGAATTCTGAATTCACTGAAAAATGCCAAAATGTCATTAATAACCTCAGTAGGCCTTGCAGCACATATTCTATAAATGCAACTTTATCTCAAAAGCTGTGAAGAGCCACACGCTCTTTTCTGTCACATTTGCAGGAAGCGCTCAGTGCATTTTGGGCTGACATTCCAAAGCTGTAAACAGCACTTCCAAAAGCCAACTCTAGAGTGTTTCACCCCGAACCAGAGCCTCCTTACCATCAAAAACAGCTCGGCTGTACTGCGTGGTTGATGCCAGAGGTTTACAGGTGCTGTCAAACTTGTTGCCGTAGTTGCCAATGCTCACCTCGAACTGGATGGGCTCCCCCGTGTCCTGCAGCATGGTGGCAGAGTGGAACACAGCAGCCAAGCAGAACTTCCTTCTGCGCTGGTATTTCTACCAAAACAACCTTGTCAGTTGTATTTCAGAACAGGATCAACAATTACAGAAAACAATAGCAATATCTACATGGAAATAACAACTTTAATAGTTTTACTATTTTCTGAGAAGAAACCAAAAAATATAATGTGTATAATAAATTACTGTATTTGATACTATAAAATGTTTCAGATTAAAACTTCTTGCTGCAAGGCTACACCATTTTTGTAGCCACTGCTCCTCAGCCACCAGTAACCACCTCTCTTAACCTGGAGATTGAACTCTATTGTATTGATTTTAGTGAATTAGATCACTCCCTAAAAACAACCAGCAAGGCACTCAGTGACAATAAAACAAGGATTTACCTCAACCACCAGTAAGTCATCATTAGGAATCATTTCCAAATTTTTTTTAACAGGCTTGCTTTCAGATAATGTAGATAGTTCAACCAGAATTCTCCCTCTATAAGCAACTCCTTCTCCCTGTAACATAAACACATACCAAATAAAATTTTACATATTTGCCTTAAAGAAGCATATATTTTTTTTAGCTGTATATGATTCTGGATTCACTGAAGTGTTCTCAAAACTCCTGCAGAGGCATGAATGTGCATATTGGAACAAGTGAAATAAAGTAGTTGGCTTAATGCTAGAAGTGAAAAACATTTATGCAAAGAAGGAAAGAAGAAATACAAATTCATGCAAAGATGAAGTTAGTGAAAATTATCAAAATCATTGCTACTCCTTCAAAAATACCTTTAAAACAAAAACAGGTTCCAACAGATTGGAGCCACTAACAGATAGGAATGGAAAATACTATCATACTTCCTTATTAGTCTTCAATATAAAATATTATTCAAAAATAAAGAGCAAGAGGTGTGTAATGTAAAAAAACACATTAACATGAATGAATTCATTGATTAAAAAGAATTGGGTTAATTCTTTTATGAGAAACAATTAATAAAGAAACTTACCTTTCCAAAGTTTAATTCATCATATGGGTCTGGGAAGCCAGTGTATTCCCTCGGACTTCCATAAAAGTTTAGGTAACAAGGCCCAAATGTTGGTAAAAAGCCAACTTCAGTTTCTCCAGAGTTTGCTAACAGAAGACATTACCATTATATCTTTGTTAATTACCATATTGAGCCAGAAAGAAACAAAGAACATTACTATCAAATTCATTAGAAGAAATGTTAGATATTAGTTAGGTATTAGTAATATAAGAACACTTTATTCTCTGGATATACCATATGAATTTAAAGTAATTATACCAGTGACTGTACTTATACCTAACTTCTTTATTCATTATACAACACTTACACTAAATACTACTTCATCCAGCAAAAATCCCACAGAAAAAGAAGAATTTATGTCCCACTCGAAATATATGGTTTTAATTTATGTGCAAGGGTAATATGCTCTTATGCTAACAGAAAACATGTTTTCTAGGAAAAAAATGAAACTGAGTAAAACAATATTTGCAATCACTTAAATGCACAGGCCAATGATCAAAATAAATGGCCACAGAAAAGATGCTGTCTCTAGCAGAAAAAAAAAAGTGAGAAACAGGTCAACTTTGCAACTGAAATTGCCTGGAGTGATCTGCAGCACAGAGGGAAGCACTTATTTCTCACAGGAAAAGAAGGTGAGACAGTGACAGTAAAGGGTTATGCCTTGTGTGACAATGCCAGTACTGAGGGACACAAGTGGGTTGTAAAAGTGAATGTGATGTCTTGATGTAATTTCCTGTCAACACAAAGTCACATATAACCTGCACAATATAAAGATTTGCAGTTCCCTATTTTGTATTTGGCTACTTTCACAACTTGCCCTTGGATCAGAAACAGATCAAAATTTGAATGAAAAAAAAGCATTAGAATAATGTCTAATAAAAAAAAAAATCTAAGACTGAACATCAGACGAGGTTTAATACAGGTATGTGTTAAATTAATGCATTCACTACTTACTGATGACTATAAATTAAACAGAACATAAATTTAAAAACATATGGACCAGAAAAACCTGTCCAAAAACTGGAATAAAAATAATTAATTTTCTGTTTTTTAAAATCTCAAATTCAGTTGTTTGCTTTTAGAAGACTAGTGACCATATATAATAAAAAGTGACTCTGAGAAATTATTTCAGCCTTTAACTTGATATTACTTTATTAAGAGAGGAGGATAGTAAATGAAGTACCATGTGGATGAATGTAGATTACCTTTCAACTGCACTCCAATTGTGTTTATTTCTCGTTATTTAAATATTTACCAGAAAGTCTTTCAAACCTGGATGTCAACCTAGACAGTTATGAAGAAAGTAACCTCTCCAGGTAGTAACAGAATCAGATTTTATTTTCTAGATTTTGTTTATACAGCTTGCTAAGCATAAGCAAAACAGCCACTAGTTATTTAGGCAGTTATTTACTTCTTCACGGCTCTGCAGGGGCAAATATATCTGTGATCTCATAGATAAGTTAAAAATATCAAGCCATTGTTAGTTTAAGCACTCTGTAATTGAAGCAACTACATGCTCGTCTCTAACACACAGCTTGAAGCAACAGCCAAACAGAAATATTTTCAAACCAATTCCAATGCCAAAACTGTTTTACAGAGTTAGTTATGTTTGATACTCTTTAATCACAGTGGTGAAATCTTTTAGACAAACAATTATTTAAAATATTTTTAAGCTGATGGAGTATCTTTGGCAATACTCTGCAGTTTGGGCAATGGAACACAAAATCAATAACAGGTGAAGATATAAACCTTCATATGATGAAGCCCCTGTTCCTGAAGATGAAAAATCTATATTATGAAAAGAGAAGTAGTTACATGATGAGGGACAATTGCATTTAATTAAAAAACCTCACAACACAAAGAAATCTCCTTTTAAAATAAAGTTGAAAGCCTGAGAAAAAATAAAGTTCATATAGGCTAGAATTTTGCCTCTGGTTAATATATGAAGGTATTACTCTTCCTGTACAAATTCCAAAAGGGAAAAAAACAGCATATATCTGACAAACTATCTTGCTTTGGGGATTATTTTTCAGCTTTGGACAATTCTCCTCCACACAAAATATAGATTTATTTTTAAAACTACTTTTAAAATCTTAAGGTCATTTAAAAAACATACTACATTTCAGGGCCCCTTAGGGTACCAACATTTATATTTACTGAGGACTATAGACTAGCTCAATTTCACAATCCTTTAGAAGCCAAGGGTTCAGGCACAGCACTAAAGAGAAGATAATAGAAATGGCAATTCCAACATCATTATCTCAGCAGAGAGAGAAACCAAACTAATCTCCCCAGTTACTGAGTGCCTGGGTTTGAAGAGTAAATGCTCTGTGACTCAGCTGCACTTTGAAATACACACCCATGGGGAGCACAAGTGATCTCTCCAGAGCTGAATTTTCCCCAACAGCTCAACCCCTCTGTCTTGGTTTTCCCATTGCCTTTTTCTTTTGCTTCTGGCTGCACATGGGATATATAAAAAGACTGTTTGCATGAAATCTTACTTCAACAGCAGTCCTTTTAAGAGGACTACTTTATAATATTTTATGTGACCAAAAATACAGTTCCATCCAATTCTTGCTGAAGTCACTATAGGATTGGAGCCACTAACTTTGTTTTTAAACACCTGATATAGCCACTAACTTAAGGACAAATTGGTCTGTCTTGGACAAGTACATATTATATAGATTTTATAAATACAACAGAAAAATGAGTAATTTAGATTCTTATTGTAACAGTGGTGAAAATGTTTTTCAGACTGTGTCCTTCAAACTAGTGTAGGTAGCCAGCTAAATGCTTGTTAAGCCTGTTTAACCTTGAGCTTTACAATTCTGTATGGATAACTAATATGCCAAGCTATGTTCATTAAAAAGATAAAACAATTTTTGTGGCAAGTTAACACAAGTTAATTGTAGTCTGGGAGCCAGCCCAATTGTATGAAAGATCTTGCTATAAAAAGAGGTGATTATAGATATAGATCACAAAGAAATTATCAGTAATCATAAGATTATATTAGAATATAAATGTAACTGGATTTTTTCCAGTATTTGCCAAAATATCGGCCCAAAATTATTTCTTAAAATATTTTGAAGAAGAGTTTTATTACAAAACTATTTTCCAGTGGGAACAATATGTTAGGCAACTCATATCTTGTCTAACTTGTTTTCTTGTAGTAAATCAGTTTTGGGTTTCAGGTGTATGAAATTACATATCCAGCCATCTCTACTGATTGAAGCACATAAATCATCTGCAATCATAGCAGTGCCATCAAAATCAGAGTTACAAAATAGGAATATGAGCACTCATGCAATGAGACGCAGCATCTGCTTCTATTCAGCCACTGATCAGAGCAGAGACTGACCCAAGTTCCCCCTGGATCTGAAAGCAGTGTAGTGGTGTTCATGAAATGACTCATTTGTGGTTCTAGATAGTTCTTTTAGGCTAACTACTCAGGATTTACTTTACTTTAGATTCTCTTCTCTGAGATAGAACATATACTCTTACAAGGTAGCAAAGGAAGTCTCGTTTACCAGTGTCCAAAGAAGAAGTGGTTCTGAAGCAGTGACACCAGATTGTCTTAAAATTAAATATTTTTTTAAGCACCTAAGTAAATCTGCATATCTTGTGATATCACATCATTTTCTGAATTTGGGAAAGTACTCATAGATTTAATTAATTCATTAATTTACAAATATATATATATAATGGAATCTTCAATTACTGCTATTTCCATGATGATGTGGTTTAGTCATTAAAATTTTAATACTTTACTTTTAAAAAGTCCTATAGAATGTTTTCTAAGAGCATTGTTTTGAAAATTTCAGGAACAAACAATCCTGTTGCCAGGGAATTGAGAAACTAGAGATAAATATATACTTTCTTAGAACACTGATCTCTGGCATTCTGTGTAACACAAGAGAAGATAATGTATTACACACTGCTCAAGCAATTACCTTCAATCTCTCCTCCACAAGAAGCAATTTTTGAGAGACTTAAATATGTTGTTCCAACTACATCATTTTTTGTAAGTCGATCCCTAGAAAAAAGAAAAAAGATTTTATTTAAATATAATGCTGGTCATCACACACAGTGGCAAATTACTTGTACACAGGTTTTCTATGACCTGAAATGCTTCAATATTACTAATAAAACTAGTAATGAGAAGTTACAAAATTGGGCTGTAGACCATGATTAAGTCACCTGACTTTTACACTATCATTAATTAGTGACAGTGCTCAGTTCTCACTGCACACAGTTAAAAGTTTTCTCATGTTATACTAATTATATTTCTTGTAAAGAAACCATAAAGGTACTTAAACACTTCCTTACATACTCTCATGCACCCAGATAAAAATACCTAACATTTATAGAACCAGACTTCTCCCTGCTTATTATGGTTTAGCTTCTTAAGCAATTTGATTAAAAGTTATAACTCACCAGTCAACAACTGAAAGTTTTATTTTCTCACACATCGAGGGAAACTGAAAAAAAAACCCAATGAAAGTAAAAGAACTCGTTACTTTTTTCACCACTGCAATGTTAATGCCCTAAGTTCCAAAAAAAGGTCTGTTTACTACAGAAGCAAGGGTAAAAAACTGACCTTGATTTGAAGATAAATAATTTGATTCCATTCTGGATTAGCATTTTTCTCAATTATATTTGTGCAAACCTGCCAAAAATGAAGTAACATATACAACACATCAAAGAAAAAGAAGTATTTACTAGCTACAATTTAACACACATCATCATCTGATTGGAAAAATTAAGGGTAATAGTCAATGAATCCTGGATTAATGCTGCAATGAGCCATTGATGTTCAGTGAGTTTTCCACTGATAACTACTGCTAGAGTAATCTGCATATGCAGCATGAATGACTCTTGGAGGAAAAGAAAATATTGAAGCAGTGTTTAAATATGAGATTTGGGTTTCCTACATTTTATTTTCACTAGCTACAATTAAATGAAATTATTAAGGCTTGTTGTTTCCACAAGCCACAACTGAATGTGCTTTAATCACAGCAGAGAAATGAGATGAAGGAATAACTTGATTCCAGCTTTCTTTATGAAGACTTTAGGGTAGATGAAGACTATATTGTAGGGGAGAGGCTACATTATTTGCTAGTCATGTCTTCTAAAGATCTTCTGCACTAGTGGGTGTGGTAACCTGACAATATAGCATATTAAATGACTGACAAAAAAACTGATTAGTAATTAATATAAGTTGTGCAGTTGTGCTCCAGATCAAATTTGGCCTTCTAAGGAACACATTATTATTTAAATGTACAAATGTGGTTAATCTGTCTACAAGGATCTGTATCACCAATTACTAAAGGCAATCAGGAACAAATGGTAGGCAAGCAATCTGCCATGTGTCAGTTCTAGCCTTTAGTCATACATTCCTTGCATTAGTCACCAGTTTTACACCCTTTCTATTGTACCTTGAAGCTTGTCTTTTTACAAAGCTAACTTTATTTTTTCATTTATTTTTTATTTCCTTAATTCCGGTAAACTTAAAAATTCATGTTGGCATATGAAATCTGTTTTCAGGACTACAATTAGAATAGTAAGGGTCAGATATTTACTAAGTTACCTTTTTCCCAGCAAAAGAAACTTCTACAAATGGAT